>JAVXUP010001793.1:0-191397 GCA_033070095.1 Escallonia herrerae | reverse complement strand
GTATAAGTATAAAATTTTGATACGATGTACTCGGCCACATTCTAAATCAGATAATAGCTAGTAGAAAGGGAGGTCATAACACCGGATGTTTATCCCTCCTCGTGTTTTTTGGTGTTTATGGAAGGAAAGGAATAGCAGGATTTTACTGAAGGAAAGAAGAGCCCTGTTAAGAATACAAAGGCTCTTTCTTGTCTACTTTCGCTTTCAGGACTGAGGAAAATGTTAAATCCAAGTAGGCTCTTCTTGATTTGGATACCTTTTTGCATTGTATAGGTGATTGATTGGATATATACAGTTCGGGTACATGTGTTTGCCCCCTCTGGCATTTTGATCGAATATACTCTTTACCTATCAACAAAGAGAAAGCAGTGCATAGAAACAGTGACATGAAAATAAACTCCTTATTGCTACAAAATCTATGGTTCTTCCTCGAGCTCAGCTCAACAAGAGCAGACAACCCAAGAATCAATTCGTTGATAATCAAACTAACTCTTAAGCTTCATTTGTAACTCAATAGTGTCAAGCTAAGCTTAGCAATCCAGCACTCAGCCGAACACTATCACACCTATTTGGATGCATTAAAGTGCAAACTACTCATCAAGCAAAGCTTAAGCCCCATGTAACCAAAAAGCACTAACATCCAAACCCCAATTGATGAGCACATTCCCTAGAAGCAATTGAAAACCTAAAATCCAAACTACTCTCCACCCCAACCCCAATACACCCGCACGTTTGTACAACCAGTTAGAAAGATAAAATCCAAATTAACCCTTTTCACCCACCACCAAAGACCACAAAAACAGGGACTAAGATCCAAACACCCATTGATGAGCACATTTGTAGAACCAATTTGAAAACCTTAAATCGAGACTAACTCTTTCACCTTCCGCCCCCGCCCACCCCACCCCCACCTCCCAGCCACAAACCCACACCCAACCCGGCACCAACCAATCAACTTGATCTCTTACCCTTTGCCCGGATCCATGAACAAACAAAATGAAACCCAAAATACCATACACATATGTATGAGAAGAGTGAAACTTCCTGGATATCAAGGATATATCCCTGAGTAGACTCAGATTCTGACGTGAAGTTTATGAGTCAATGGGTGCAAATTAAGAATATGCAAAGAACTAACAAGAAAAAAAATGAACCATGCAAATCTAATATAGAGATAGATCTAGAAAAAAGTTTAACTCAACTCACAGCCATTTGATCTTCAAAAGGAAGAGTTTAGTAAAAACCCAACAAGGCAACAAGTGCCAACTGAAATGCTTTGACTTCACCAGTGGCAACCAAGGCCCAACTTAGACCAGCAACATAGAAAGAGCGTGCGAGAGAGAGAGAGAGCATGGAATGTGACTGGTTGACAGGCGCCACCGGTGACTTTAGACCAAACAGTTTGTCATGTTCAAGTAAGTCAGAGAACGTGGTTTGCCGGTAATGCTCTTTTATCTCGTATCTAGTCTTGGGTTTAACCAGCAGTGGACAAAGGTTCCCGGTAAAAACGCCTTCAACGCGATTTTTTGTTTTTCTTTCTTGAAGTGTGGTGGGGGCGAGCCAGGCTCCGTCTGGAAGTGGTGCAACGACCAAGACGAGAGGCGCAAGGAACCAATAGCAGCTTGCCAGAACTTTTGTTTTAAAAATCTATTTTAATATCGTCTAAGTCAAATACATACTAGTCTTAACCAAATACTTTTATCAAATGTTCAACGGGCACAAATTGCTCTTTCATCTTTTCATTTGTCATTGAATGATTAGTATTCATTCTTTAGGGGTAAAAGAAAGTGAAAGGGCGATGCATGACTGTGAAAATAGCATGTTTTCGTTAGATGACATGATAGACGTATTTGCTGTTATGGCTCATTCATTAGAGTAGAATGAGATGGTTTACAAACTAAGTTGGTTCACGCTCTATTTAAAGGAGAGTGGTTGGTAATAGCAGAGTGAATCAACAGAATGACTTAGAAAATTGACTGTGCCTTAAGAGGAAGAGAGACCATGCGTAATTAACCCCCACGGAGCGATCAATTGCAGATGAAAAGGACAAGACATTTTCCTTCTTTCAAGCACGTTTTTCAGCAAATCCTCATCAAGGCAGTTCAATTTTTAAGTCTAGCTATCTTTATCACGATCATAATCATCATCAGAGAGAAAAAGACTCTGGGTGTGGAGGTAATATTTTTGTTGTAACATGTCCTGAAGCCAACTTCACTTCCATTAGAGCTTTGGGTCGAAAGAAGAATTCCATTACCTTAATCCGTACGTAAGAGGTGCCATTATTGACCTTCTCAACAAGGAGATGAGGGGGGCGGGAGCAACAGCTACATGGACCCCTTCCTTTTTGTTGTTGCCGGCGTCGTTTCTTGGCCGAGCTGGAATTCTTTGTTCTAATTAGAAAGGGCAGGCAAAACCCGAAGGCTATTATCCCAACAGGTCAGTGGGCAGAATGAGGAGAGGGCCCTATAATTGTACTAGTTACTCTCGTGCAAGTTTAGGTTGTGGTTGTATTGGCTGCAAGCGGAACGTGCGCACTTTAGGTGGTTTTTGATAACGCACTCTTACGCCGTCTAATGTCAAAATATCATATATCGTAATAGTGAATATCTATGCCCATTGCCTAGTTAGGACTCGAACTTGAACCAAGACTTCTGGCCAATTCAATTTGCTATAATAACAATGAACTTTCTTTATCCGAATCATGACTTTAGTTAGCCAAGCTAAAATCCATCATCCAATAAAAAATTATTCTTTATAACCTTTGTCTTTGTGCTTCTCGAGGCTCGACTCTCCCCCTAAATAAGTAAGACCCTCTTAACATGGGCAAAGATGAGGATAAAGGGTAAAGACTAAAGTCCCATTAGCTCTACCAAACACTAGACAGGGCTTAACTCTATAAATGTATAGGAGCTGCAATTGTTATCTCCTACTGACTAGTTTCTCAGCCAGACCACTCTTTCATTTGGTAGACCAACCTTCCCATTTCCTCAAATCATAATCTGACAGCTTTGGGACCTTCATGCTCTACTGACAGTGCCCTGCTTCCTTATGGAATTGAACCGAACCTTAGAGTTTTTCTCAACTACCTTAGACTAGATAGGCTTCATGCCCAGTCGACCACAAGTTAAATGAAGATACTAATTGTTAGTGATCGAATTCCTTCTACGATTCCACACGATAAACGAGTGCAAATAATTTACTTGTTCAATTGAACCATGAGCTAGAATTTTTTTGACTTTCGTTTGGGCCATGGCAGCCAGCGCTCCTAAGATAATAGAAGCAATGCTATAGAAAAAAGAAGATTCTTTGACATGTAGCTCCATAACAAGTAGTGTCCTCCACTCCCTAATACCCAGTACATAGTTCCATCTATGGAGTTTATAGCTTCAACCATGCCATAGCAGTAAGCAGTAAGTTGGAATACGCCTCGGCAAGAAGATTGGAGGATTTTGGCAATAGCTTTTTGCAAGATTGTATTACAAAAAGAAAAGTCATGCGTAAGGCATGAAGTAACGAGTAGGACATCCAAGTTGGATTCAAAACCCCTTCTAAATGTGATTTGAACCACTTGAGATGTTTATCCTCAATCGTTGATCCAACACTACCAATTGGATTCTCTCTTTAAAGCAAAATCCACTCCAAAGGAAGTGATCATGCATCCTTCAAGACCTACAACCTAGAAGCCTCGATAGATCCATCTCATAAATTCTCTCCAAAAGAGTAGGAGTCTGACTAGAGACACCTTTGAAGGTGGAAGAGTTATATAAGTTATGAACTGGAAAAACAACACTCGGTCACCAACAAAGTCCTGAACTCTACCAATAACTAAGATTGCTAGGGTTAGATAATTTCTCAAGTGATGATTAAGTGTGGAGGATGTAGGTTGTTTAAGAACGGATAATCGTTGGTTCCATGTACTCATATATTTTTCTTTTCTATCGTGATAACTCTTATTAATAAGAAATATCTGTTATTGGAGATCTAGGCAAGGGCTGGCCCTACTGAAGGAAAGATCCTATCTATCGTTCTTCCAATACCGAAAGTTGAGCTAGTAACCAATATTCTCCCCACTTTCCCTAAACTAAAATGAGCACTAAACCAGGACTTTGCCTGGAATTTGATCTTTTTTAGCGTAGACTTTCTTCTAGAAACAAAGCGTGGTAAGCAAAAAAAATAATTACTCTTTAGCTTTTTTAAGGTATTTCATCCGAACTGTTTATTCATGGAGTGCGGTCATTCTATTCATAATCACTAAGGGAATTAGATTTCTCGAACCACGTGTTTAATTAAGTAACAAGCCCAATTTCCAAAAAGAAGTGTGGTCGATACAAGAATTAATTTCTTAGCCTTTACACCATTCCTAACCTCTGTCTCTAACATATTCATTCTCTTTCCACTTTCTTCATACCCTTTGAACAGCAACCAAAAATAGGCATACAAGCTGGTCATGTCACTTCTTTGGTATGTTGTGGTGAGGAACACAATTAAAGGAACAGGCAAAAAGCACTCTTGCGGTCAATGGCTTATCTCATCTATTTTTAGAAGTGAAACGAAGTACTTCCTAACTGCCAGCTCTGCGTCTAGCAGACTCATCTTCACACTTACTGGTCTGTTAGTTCTTCCTTCTGAAATGCCTTGTTTAGTCTACAGAAGTGTGGAAATATTTTGGGCTTGCTTTAGAGTACAAAGAGAATCGCTATGAGCCGACTAAAGCTTAGCATTACACACCTCATGTGGATCTAGCTTCTAACAGCTTAGAACACAACACACTATGAGACATGTTTGAAGGGGGTTGGTTGCTTCGTTATATGCATGCTAATGGGGACAAGTATGTTTCTCTTTGTAGTTCACCTTCATACTTTTCATGGTCTATATCATGTGAGTTATAGCAGCCCTAGGGAATTTTTCCAATGTCTAGGAGTTGTGATCATCTCTTAGTAATTTTAGTTGGAAGATAGTAAAAGTGGTGAAAGTTGCCAATTGTGCATGGTATACAACGAGATGTATTAAGAAAAATAATATAAAAAGGTCCTTAAAAGACCACTTCCATATTAAAGAGTCCATTAAACATGTTTTTCGTCTGAAAAGCTTAAAATTGCCTTTATTATTACCGGAATCTACAACCATCAATCATCAATGTACCATGTGAGAAAATTTGAGTTTTCAAACAAAACTGCCCCTTAAAGTTTATGAGATGATACATTTACTTGCCCTATAGAAAAATAAAAAAAAAAGCCCTGGGTTCCTTGAATGGAGGAAGAAGACGACTGCTTAAAAATCTAATGTACTCTAATATGCGTTGTCATGAACCGGATCTAGAGGCGGGCCAATGAGCTAAGTCTGTGATCTATCGCAGGCCCATCAGACATCAACCTAGGGCTTTGTCAGGCCTTACTGCAATTTGTACACAAAATCTATAACCAAACACTAAGTCTAAACCATTAACAAGGTTACCACGAATCATACTTATGAATTCCTCAAAAATACGTCTCCAATAACATCCTCATTATTCAACTACCAAGGAAAAAAAACTGAAACTCTACGGAGATAAATGCTCCAAACAATTCTCAAAATAGAATTTAAGTACCACAATATCAACTCAAAATCATCAAACATTCTAAGAAGATTTCAATCCTCTAGCAATCATCTCCCACAACCACGTGCTCGTGACTCTCATGAATTTTGGGGCCAACTAGGTAATCATATGAAAAATTATGGAAGATTGAGATAGGGCCCAACAAGCACATAGAGTTGTCAAACGGGCCGGGCGGCCCGTGGGCTGGCCCGGCCCGGCCCGGTTCTGGCCCGGGCTGGCCCGGCCCCATCCATGAACAATAGCGGCCCAGCACAAGCGGGCTTGGGGCCTGAGCCTGGACCAGGCCTTCAGTTTCTGCGAAAAAGCCCGGCCCGACCCGGCCCGGAAACGGCCCGGTTTGGCCCGGCCCGAAGTCGGCCCTGTTCTGGCCCGGTTTTGGCCCCACCACTTGTTTGAATTTTTTACTTTTCCCCCTTTCTTCCACCCCTTTTCCAAAATTCCACTTTTACCCCCCCCATCAACAGCATTGTTATGTGTTAAGATTTTATTAATAAAGCTCACCAAGAAGAGTATGAAAATGTTTAACATATAATAAAAAATATAATTGCTAACAAATAAATATGTATATACATACATACATATATATGTATATTACTTATAATGAAATAAAAGGATAAAGATTAGGTTCGTTAAATTGTGAATATTGCCTAGAGATGAAATTTAAAATTGAATAACAAGGAAAAAAAAAAGGGCCCGGGCCCGGCCCTAGATATTGGGCCTAGGGCCAGGGCCTGGACTGGGCCTAGGTTTGCCTTCGGCAGGCCCGGCCCGGTTGGCAGCCCCACTGGCCCGGCCCCACAGCAGGCCCGATGGGCTTGAGCTGGGCCGGCCCAAGCCCGGCCCTTTGACATCTCTACAAGCACACTTGCCATATCCCAAAATAGTTTTAGATTTTCATCACATGCGATAATTTTTAACTCAAAACTGGTAAATAAATTCATAAGAAATACTACGTATATACTATATGAGATATATCATTGTTGAGGGAAACTATTTCTGGGATATGAAAAACAATAACATGTAAATCATCAAGTAACTGTTTAATACATTCCTATTTGCCAGCCCGACCATCCTACTAGGGGATCAAGCCCCCCTACCCACCCTCCTTCTTAGAGGTCTTGCTACTTCTTTGTTGAGGTCCTGCCTTGGGGTCTTCTCTCCCTTACCTCTCTTAGGGGTTCTTTATCCTACTCTTCACATGCCTTGGTCCTTACCCCCTTTCCATGACCTCACCTATGTGAGGGTCCTTATGCATTCTTCTTGGTTACTTGGCACCCCTGGGTACCCCCGTTTGACCTCGTCTCTTTCCGTCATCTTAAAGAATACTAACGGAAGGCTTTTATACTTAGTTCACCCTTTGACCTTGGGGTTCCATGACTAATGACAACCATCGCTACAAGAAAAACAATTTTTTTAGATGGATATTTAGCGATGGAACAAAATCCATCGTTAAGGATTTTTACCAACAGAATTTTTTGTCGGTGGGGTTTGTCTTTAGCAACAGACTTTTACTGATGGATTATTACCGAGGGAAAATCCGTCGCTAAATATATTTTTCCTATTTTCTCTATTTTTTCAATTTTTTATCTTGAAAAATAATTTTATATTTACGTTAAAGACGCAAACCCTAATCTTTTTTCTTTCCCTTACCGCTTCTTTTTCTCTTTCTTCCCTCCCCACCCCTGCCCCCTCTCTCTTCCACATAGCCGACCGTCTGTAGCCACCCACCCCCGCTACTGCTGTCGCCTTCCCTTATCTGCCCCTGTCCTACACCTCAACCACCATACCTAGCCTACTATCGCTGCCTCTCTTCCCATTGCCTTCCCTTCCGCTACTGCCAAGGACACAACACTGCCAAGCCCACGGATTCACGAAATCCACACCGCTGCCAAGCTCATGTCGCCTCTCTCCTTAACTCACATAAGTCTTCAACGTGATGTACACAGTAGTTGAACTTGGGTGTTGGATTTTTCTTATGCTCTCATCCATCTACCATCTACATCTCTCATAGAGTTGAATTTTAGGTTCTCCTTTTTGTTGGGCTAAAGATTGATAGATACTTTATCTAATTGGGAATCGATCTACCATATACATCTTTATCTAATGTTACATCTATTTTTATGTTATAAGGAGACGAATTGAGAGTTCAAACAGCCAAACCCATGATGAATATATCTAAACCTGCCTAAATTTAACATTTTCTTCGGTTCTACAACAATTTAACAAGTAAAGAGAAATGTTCAGTGCAACTCACATAAAAAGAGCTCATAAAAGATCAAAGTTTTAAGAATGAACTCAAGTACATAAAAATCGGAGAAGTAAAGGTAGATGCAGTAAATTCGATGGTCTTTTCGAAAGCCATCTAAACTAATTAAACGTCTTTCTCTGAGTAGAAAACTGAATTTAATATACGTCCCAAATACAACATATCAAAAGCATGTACAAGCATGATCCATAAAGCATGTATGTATTCTAGAGCTAGCTTTTATTCAACATAGGAGAATTATAAGTAACCTAGTTGGTAGGAAGTTCGAGGTAATTGCATTTTATGAGCCGCCTTGCATGCACGGGCATTGACTACTACAAAACTTAGGTAGCAATCGATCTATCACCTACATCTATGCTTAGTCTTGCTCTTGTCCATAAAGGAATGATGATGAAATTGATGACTACTAGAAGTTGGGATTCAATTAGTAGTTTCGCAATTATGGGAAACCAAGTAGGTTGAGTCTCTTGATTATTGAATTACAATCTATAGTGACATAGATGGTGGGCCAGTAGGAGTTAAGAGTGAAGGACTTTTGGAGATTATAGGGTGGTGAAAACAACCTCCTCAGTGTGTTGGCAAGCCAAGAATTCAGGACTTATATGTGTGGGTAGCAGATCCAATTTCATAACTCATAACATACTTTTATGTGGATTATTCTTGCATATCTATTCAGTCAATAGCCAGTTAGCTTTCATATATATTTTACTGCATTTATGATCATTGTTTCAACTGCACAGGGAATCGCACGTGAAGCTGAACAAAGAAGTAGTGTGGGGGATGGACAGTTAATTGGGAAGGAAAAGGTGGTAAAATTATGATTGCTAAGTGCTTATATGGCTGTGCACCACACACAATATAGATTTAGTAGCAAAGTGGTGATCCTCAAAATGAAAAGCAAGTGAAATGTTGACCTTTGTACTGGTTTAAGAATATTTACACTTTCTTGGTTTAGATACCAGAAGTGGTTATGGTGTCGTGGGCTTTGAAGGATCATGAGCGTGCCTTCTAATGACAGTAGTTATAGTAGAATAATTTGTTACCACTTATTTTACCTAATGCCCGAACATAAGCGCGTGCCTTCTTTGCTTCTGCTAATTGGGCATTAGGAAATGTGCATTTTTTGTTGGAACTCTAGCCTACGTGTTTCATTTTTGCAATTTGCACCCTTAAAGTTTTGGAGCAAGGTCTCTAATTTATATTTTTTTCGTTTCGTTGAAACTTGTAATTTTTTGTGGAATATATTCGATGTGATCCATTATATTTAGTAAAAGTTAGTACTAAGTGTTGATTAGTGGTGTATGAATCAAATCTTATTTGTATGAGCGGAAATTTTTAAAGAATGAATGTTAATTTAAAGAATGAAATTATCGATGGATTAGTTGATAATGGTTAGTTTTTGATGGATTAGTTGATTTAATTGTTCTTGTGAATTTAATTACAGGAAACAAGTTTGGATTTTTAAAGCATAAAAAAATTAAAAATAGACTTCTTTTAGTTTCTGTTGATGGACTTTTAGCGACAAAATTATGTCGTCATAAGTATTTCAACAAATCATTGACAGTTTCTAGTGAGGGAAATATGTTACAAAAGGTTTTAAATTTTATTGATGGATTTTTTTTGCTAAAAGGTCTAATCTTTTAAGTCCAGTCTGATAATTGGTTCAGTCCAGTCTAGTCAAATCCAGTTGGGTCGGGCTCAGTCCAGTCTAATGTGAGTCCTGTCCAGTTAAAAGATTATGATGCTTAAATAATTCAAAAGTATCTTGATATTAATACCTGATGAATGCAAATCTCTTTGATCTATATGAACATTGGAGATAATTCTAAAATTTTGGTACATCGCATCTGTGTAATTAGAGATAATTCATGAATTAAAGGCAAATCTTAAAATAATTAACGGATGAATCAGCCGATTTTCGATAGATCTAGCCGGTTAGTTCACTTTTGTTCAATTTGCCATTTGATCAAATATTTGACTCATTAGAGATCTCAGACACAAAAGTTATCTTTACCACTTCGATTAGCCTCACAACTCTTTAAAAATAGCCTTTTTTATTACAGTTTCAAGAGGTTGGTCTCTCTATTTTCCCAGCACTGATACATCATTTCTAAAGAGAACTTCAGCATTTTCACATACTCTCTTTATATTGGTGATCTGCATTGTATCGTGGATTCATCTAAGGGTGGTTCCAAGTTTTCCAATCCATCATCGACCAAAGGTAATGTTATTTTTTTTTTTCTAGTTTATAAGTCAATCTAGAAACGTTTAAAATATTTCCCCTCCCTGCAACCACATTTTGGTTTGCAAAACAACTTTTATGAAAGAGTTTCAAAGCCATTTTCCTATTATCTTGCCAAAAACTGAAGATTAGGTCATCTCTCGTAGGATCCTGTCGAACTAAGATGGTTTCTGATCTCGTTTTGTTTGACTGGGTACGTAAGGCATTTGACCACAGATACCAGTATTAGGGTAGGTTAAATATTATTTTATGCATATTAAGTGTTATGTGTTGAAAGTCCAAAAGATCAATAAAAACAAAATAGAGACCGTTAAAGTATGCCTGGTGCCTAACACCTTCCCATTATATAACTAGTCCATGAACCTATCATTTCCGCTTTCAGTATACTAGAAGCCTAATTGGGCTATTTAGAGTCTTTTTAGGTTTTTTTTTCCTTTAAATCATAAAAGAAGACGGAGACTCCAAGTTTTAAACCTTCCCACGTCTAGGAATTTTTGAGGCAAGAACGCCTAAGCTGTGACCCGTCACACTTACATTATAGGTGATCGTCGAACACCACAAGATCAAGAGGTAGTTCTTATTCTCTTGTCAATTTATTTTAGAAGATCCATATGATAGATTACACTACAAGGAAAAAGGTTTTTAGCGACGGACTTTTAGCGACGAAACTACTTCCGTCGCTAAAGGTGATTTCAGCGACGGAATTTATATGGGTAAAAACGTTGTCCAAAAAGATATTTTACCGATGGATTATTCCGTCGGTAAAAACATTGCGACGGTCTTTTAACGACGGTATAAACCATCGCTAAATATTTTTAGGGAATTTTCTAATTTTCGATAATTTTTTAAGCAACAGAATGATACCGTCGCTAAAAATATCCATCTGTTAAAATGCTTTTACCGACGGACCTTTAGCGACAGGATAATTCCGTCGCTAAAAGTTCTTTAATACACTCAGATCTCTCTCTCTCTCTCTCTCTCTCTCCTCGTTTCTCTCTCTATTGACGTTTCTCTCTCTGTCGGCGTACTTACCTCCTGCGATCCCTCCTCACGGTAATCCACCTCCACAACGTTCCTCCCCACCACCATGCTGGCGAAAGGCCCCGGCCAACGTCCCTCCCCACCAGCCCCCCACGCCGGTGACAGGCCCCCGCCACCCACCACACCGCCCTTCCCTCTCCCCTCACATCTATCGTCCCCATAGCCACCTCGCAGCCCTGCAGCTACCCCACTACTGCCACAGCCACCTCACAGTCGCACCACCATCGCCACAGTTCCTCCCCCTCAGCCGCACCACCACCCTTTATAGCCTTTCGCGCTCCACTACCACTGCCACTACCTTCCGTGCACCATTGTCGTCGTCCACCTCGCACCACCACTGCCCGAACTCTCTTTTGTTCCTGGTTAGAAATTATTTATCATATTGAATCTATTCAAATATGCTAGAAATTATTTATCGCATTGAATCTATTGTTATAATGTAATTGTATTTAATCTGTTGTAATGTAATTGTATTTGATTTGTTATAATGTAATTGAATTTAATTTTTGTAATGTAATTAAATTTAATTTTTTTTGTTCTTTCCTACAAATTTTGTGCATAATTTTTTGTATATGCTTGGAATAAATGTTTGGCTGTGTTACAAACATGCCTTGCTTTGATACTAATTTGATTTTGAACTTTAGTAAGGTTATAATAGAGTTTTTCAGTTTTCGGTTTCTTTCTTTTATTTCGATGCTCGACTTAAAATAAATTCCTGACTCCGACGCTAGTCATGAGTCCTCTAATTAACTACAATAACACCACCACACCACCTCTCTGTATGTCTATTTTCCCTAATTTCCTTTAATGCATGTTTAAGCGCCATTTGCCCTAATTTTCAGATACTCTGATTTATGTCCTAATTTGCCCTAATTTGTTTTTGGAATGTCGATATGTTTCTTATAATTTCAATTATTTTTAATTGCTGATGGAATTGATGAAATTAATTTTGTAACTGATTGATTAGTTTGTTTAATTGCCGATGGAATTGATGCCTACATTTGTATATTACAAAATATGGAGAATTGAGACTTTAGATATGATAGGGAGCATTTGAGAATTAAGAATGTGGAAGGAGGAGGGACTCAATTGGATTGAATGTGTGATTTTTATTAGTTTTTATTACATTAAGCATTTGAGAATTGAGATTATTGACGGAGGATGGGACCCAATTGGATTGTTGCCGGAGGTGTCCGACACGTGTCTGGATGTGTCGATGAGGTGTCGAGGTGTTGGTAGGTCACGGACATGGCATCCGATCTACACCGACACCGAAAAATGTCACATTTTGGCTTTATACTTGTGGACACCTCTTGAATCGAACCCTAAATTAAACTAATTGAACCCTAAATTGAATGTCCTAATCCAATCAAACCCTAAATTAAACTAATTGAACCTTAAATTGAATGACCTAATCCAATCGAACCCTAAATTGAACTAATTGAACCCCCTAATTGATATGCGAAATTGAATGCCCCAATTCAACCGAACCCTAAATTGAACTAATAGAATCCAATTGAACCCTAAATTGAATGCCTTAATCGAATCGAACCATAAATTAAACTAATTGAACCCTAAATTGAATGTCCTAATCCAAGTGAACCTTAAATTGAACTTATTGAACTCCCTAATTGAATGCCACAATTCAACCGACCATTAAATTGAACTAATAGAACTCCTAATTGAACCCTAAATTGAAGTAATTAAACCCTAATTAAATCCTAAATTGAATGCCCTAATCGAATCGAACCCTAAATTAAACTAATTGAACCCCTAATTGAATCCTAAATTGAATGCCCTAATCCAATCGAACCCTAAATTGAACTAATTGAACCCCTAATTGAATGCCCCAATTGAACTGAACCTTAAATTGAATGCCCCAATTGAACTGAACCCTAAATTGAACAAGGACTACCCTAAATTGAAGTAACTGGACCCCCTAATTGAACCCTAAATTGCCCTAATCGAATCGAACCCCAAATTGAAATAATTCAAGCGCATCGAATATGTGCATTTTGAACAACTTTTTCCCATTTGAACATTGATCATTTGTTTGATAATTTTAGGTTGTTAGTTGTGCATTTGAGAATTGTGATTATTGATCGATGATTTTAGATTGTTAATTGATGATTTTAGGTTATTAGCTGTGCAGTTGAAGTAATTGAGATTAATAATTGATGATTTTAGGTTGTTAATTTATGATTATAGATTGTTAATCGTGCATTGAGCATTTGAGATATAGGTCGCTAAAACTTTTAGCGACGGATTTTGAGCTTTTAGCGAAGGATTTTCCCGTCGCTAAAAGCCTTTTTCTTGTAGTGTTAGAGCATTTCTAGATTAAATTTGGCTTCATGTGACCAAGTTTCAATTTTTGGTTAGAAAGAAAGTACAATTTTTTAAATTTGCATTTAGAATAAATTGGTTAAAATTAAAATCCTATTAGAATTAGACTTCTATCTCTATCAATATCCTAAAGCAACTAGAAGAGGTGGCGAAAAAGAGGTCTTAAAGCAGCCATTATAAGAAGTTGAATTGAATTAGGTCTCTAAGGAAATACAGACCAAGATTTAGGTTGCCTTCCTTCGGGTCGAACTACAAGGTTTTGATCCCGACTTATCCTGTCATGTACGTAGGTCATTCACCCAGATGTGGAATCCAAACCAAATCTAGGTTTAGCTTAGGCTTTGTTTCCTTCATTTGTGTTTCGGAAATAAGTCGAAGCAAGTAGAGAGACTATTTAGATTATGATGGGGTGCCTAACACCTTCGTATCATATAGCTTAGTCCCCGAATGCCAATCTTTGGTTTCATATATTAGAAGCTTTTTGGACAGTCTAGAGTCGAACTTTAAGTTTTTTTTTAATTTTCTTTTGTTAGTCATTTGATAAACTTAAAAGATAAGATGACGACTCAAGAAAACCTAGTCTTCATTGGAGGCAGTTAGTCACAATAGTGTAACCCTTGAAGCTAGGCTAATAACCCCCCCCCCCCCCCCCAAACAAGCAATTATCTATTTACGACAAATATTCGGTCAAAGTTTCTATTGCTACCAAAAATGAGTTGAAAAGACTAAAAGTTAAGTCCGAACGATTAGGAGAATCCATTTTCAAAATGACTATCAATCATTTTTTGTTGAAATAAGTTGAAGCTCAGCATAACCCAAGATGACCATTGCCCTTCTTATAGTGACAAAAATAAAAGTGGTGTCTTATTTCTTCTCACAATTTTCTTTATTTCAATCCGTTGTTTGGGTGCCAGCTGTTCCATCCTTTAAAGAAAGGTGGATAGCTTGGATCAGAACCTCCTCGCATGTAAAATCCAAATTAGACCATACAGTGCGTTTGGCTCACTTGGCGCTACAAAATGAATGCATCTTGGTGGATCCTTCATTTGAACCTAGAAAGATCAACTCGTGAGGCAAAGGATTTGAATTTTGCCATAATCACGAACTACCACTTCTTCTCTTTTTTTTAATGTTAAAGATGCCACAAGATTCTTTGGTTCATTGCAAGAATGAATACAATCTTCCTTCCTCTCTACAAAGAGGGCTATTCTACCCCCCATTACGAATATTCTACCCCACGGTAGCTCCCATTCTGTTCTCTGTGTTTCATCTTTGCTCAAGCTTCCAAAGATGTTATTTGGACAGGGGTATACTTACCATCTTGGACGAGGCAGCTACTGCTTGCTCCATCATCTTACTCAGTTTCAGATATCATTGAATTAAAATTAAATTTTGGTATCCCTATTGGTATGTATAGTTATTGGACCAACTTCCTTCTTTATTTGAAAGAATGGTTTAACCTTTATTTGAAAATTATTAAAAACTATAATTCTCGCCAACCAACCGATATTTAAAAAAAAGGACTATTTATCTCCTAGAGGTCCCCAAAAAATTGTGAAAGAACGTCAACAGCTAACGTCTTATTTGGAGAGAGATAGAATATGTTCTAAAGAACTGATTGGTAAGTTGGTTGTTCAAGGGAGAAAAACTCGGTGGTCATTGTAACGCCCCAAATTTTAAAAGTCATTACTAAAATGCAAGTCCTAAAGTTAAATACATTCTACTAGATACTCAATCAATTACACTAAGTTATAAAGTAGCGCGTCTAATCTCTTAGCGACAAACATATCTCCATTAAAACTTAATTAAAATTCTTCCTTTTCAAAATCTACTAAAACCAAATAATAACTAAGGCTAATAGCCATAACAAAATTCTAATCTTAAATCAAATTACCCACATCCGGGTAAAGTTCTCAAATGATTTACAGTGGTCAATTACGCTAACTAAATCAATGCTCTAACTTCCCAAGTGTGCCACGCCACTAATCACGTCTATCACTTATGGTAATGGACAAAACAAACAAATAGGGTGAGCTCGAATAGCCCAATAGGGGGAAAACAAATGGGAAGCAAATACAATAACTTTAGTGCAAAACAAAGCCAGAGCTATGACGAACAAGTGATAATAATTAACTAAGACGCAAATAAGGCGAAAAAAATATGTAAAATGATCATTAAGTGGTTTAAAGAACCCAAATCGAACACAAAACTCGAAAGTACGAAACGCATACCGGTAGCGTAATAGCCGTCATCAAGAATGCTATTCCAAAAGTTACTAAAAGTGACTACAAAAGTCACTAGGTGACTACAAAAGTTACTAAGTAATTACAAAAGTCACTGAAGTGACTACAAAAAATTTATAGACTTCTCCTTTTTTAAAAGGAGTTATTTTTTTTAATGATCATGTACCATAAGGACAATTAAAAACAAAAGAAGAAAATATTTATTGGGCCGAATTTCATGAACATTGCATCAATGGTTTATACCAATTGAAAACTAATTTCAAACAAATCAACGTTTAACCTATGGGCATGCTCCCGAGCATGAACTATTAAGCAAACCCATAATAAAGTGAAAACATAACGAATCATTTACCACAGCAAAAAGTACGAGATCACTTACCTTAATCAATCTTTATTTTTATTTTTTTAGTAAAGAAGTCCTCAAAGCACCACCTTAGAATCTAATGAGCTTCCCAAGCCTTCTGCCTTGCTCTTTCAGCCGTAAAGGAAAAGAAGCAAAGAACAAAAAGGGCTGGAAACAAGAAAAAAAATCCTATTGAAAGGAAAACCCTAATTGGCAAGTTACACTTTCATTCGAAGGAAAGGGTTTTCTTCGGTCGTGAAATTGTCTCCTTCAAACTTGATTTTCATTTTTCATTGGACCGAAAAGTCTCTTTCGACCGAAAAATTTTCCATTCGACCGAAAAGTTTTTCATCCGATCGAATCCTTCAATCCTTGCTTTTTTTTCTCGATTTAAAATATTTTTTATTCGAAACAAAAGTTTTCATTCGACTAAATCTTTATGTAGCTTAAAGATATCTCTACTATTCTAATTTGGCTTGAATGAATCTTGGATTCATTCGATCGAATTCTTCAGAGTTGATTCAACAACCATTTTTTTTTAGTATAAAAGGGGCTCTTACATTCTCTCCACCTTAAAAGTATTCCATCCCCAGAATTAAACGTACCTTAATCATTGAAAAGTTGAGTGTGCTTTTTGCGCATAACATCCTCGAGTTCTCAAGTAGCATCTCTCTCAAAATGGTTACATCATAATACCTTCACAAAATCTATCTTCTTAGAGCGCATGACACGTTCATCGTGTTCCAGAATGTGATCTGGTTACTCCTCATAAGATATATCTTCCCTAACTTGAATAGGCTCAAACTCTATAACATGCGATGGGTCAAAAACATACTTCCTGAAGGTTGAAACATGGAAAACATTACGTATCTTTGACAAATTAGGAGGCAAAGCTAAACGATAAGCAAGTGTACCAACTCACTCTAAGATTTCAAATGATCCAATATACCTTGCAGATAGCTTTCCCTTCTTTCCAAACCTCAAGACTCCTTTCCACAGAGATACTCACAAAAACACATGATCACCAATGTCAAATTCAAGCTCATGATGCCTCATATCTGCATACCTCTTTTGTCGACTCTTTGCAGTCTTAAGTTTGTTCCTAATCACTTGCTTTTTTGTTTGCAGTGATTTGAACAAGTTCTGAACCTATCAGTTTCCTTTCTCCAACCTCACTCTAACAAATTGGTGATCGACACCTTCTTCTATAAAGAGCCTCAAATGGTGCCATCTGAATGCTAGAATGATAACTATTATTGTAAGTAAATTTTATCAATGGTAAGTGACTATCCTAATTATCTCAAAAATCCAAAACACAAGCTCGCAGCTTGTCCTCCAATGTCTGGATAGTTCATTTAGGTTGCTCGTCTCTCTGTGGATGGAAAGTTGTGCTAAGATTTAGTCGTGAACCCATGGCCTTTAGCAAACCACCTAAATAATGTGAGTTAAATCTTGGGTCTCTAGTTGACACAATAGATAAAGGCACTCCATGCAACCTAAGTATTTCTTGAATGTACAAGTTAGCAAGTGCCTCGATTGAATCCTTATTCCTTATAGCTAAAAAGTGAACTGCTTTGGTCAAAAGGTCAACTATCACTCATATTGCATCGTGTCTTTTTGTAGTTGGCGGTAGTCCAACCACAAAATATATTGTTATATGCTCCCACTTTCACTCAGGAATAGAAAGTGGTTAAAACTTCCCAATGGGTCTCTGGTGTTCTGTTTTAATCTGCTGACACACCAAACATTTAGCCACAAAGTTCACGACCTCTCTTTTCATGCTATTCCACCAATAAACATCCCGCAAGTTCTGATACATCTTGGTATTACCTAGATGGACTGCAAAAGGTGAACTGTGAGCCTCTAAGAGAATCTCTTTCTTCAATTCAGGATTTGAGGGAACACACAGTCTAGAACCCATATGAAAGAATACCCTCGTTATCCAATATGAAGTATGTATAACCACCTTTTTTAACTCTGTCACTAATCTTGGCCAATTCAAGATCTGATGCTTGAGCCACCTTAACTCTCTATATCAATGATGGTTGGACTTTCAAATATGCCAAATACCCACCAGAATTAGGAAATCTTACCTCAATTTCTAACTTCTCCAATTCTTCCAACAAAAGAGGTTGTTTGGTAAGCATAGCAGAAAGTCTTCATATACTCTTCCTACTTAGCGTATCTGCCACCACATTAGCCTTACCTAGATGGTACAAAATGTTGCATCATAGTCCTTCAACAATTCCAACCATCATCTATGTCTCATGTTCAACTCCTTTGTGTGAAGATGTATTTCAAACTCTTAAGATCTGTATAAATCTCACACGGTTCACCATACAAATACTGACACCAAATCTTTAGTGCAAAAATCACAGTTGCTAATTCCAAGTCATGGGTAGGATAATTTAGCTCATACTGTTTAAGTTGTCGAGAGGCATGAGCAATTAATGTATGGATCAAGCGCTTACCACTGTACCAAAAGCAATTGCTATTAGTAAAGGTGTAACTTTATTTCCCTACAGTCCTGGCATAGCAGCCAGCGCACACGGTCGAGTACGCAAGGGAGTAGATGGACGCGGCGAACCTCCGATCTGTAAACAATTACCTTACCCTATTGCATAAGCACACAACCGAGTTATTATCGTGATGCATCACTATAGAGAACGAAACCTCCAGATCCAATGGCAGTGTCAAGACTGGTGTTGAAACTAAACGCTTCTTTAATTCTTGAAAACTCTTTTCATATTCTTCTGTCCACAAAAATTTGGCATACTCTCTTGTCAACTTGGTCAAAGGAGTAGAAATGCGAGAAAAACCTTCAACAAACCTCTTATAATAACCTGTCAGTCCCATGAAGCTTTCAATATCTGCCACAGAGATCGGTCTCTCCCAATTCACGATTGCTTTAATCTTAGTAGGATCCACAGATATCCCATCTTTAGTCACTACATGACCCAAGAAGGAAACATGTTCTAACCAAAATTCACACTTCTTGAACTTGGCATATAGTTTATGTTCCCTCAAAATTAGTAAAACTAAAGTCAAATGTCTTTCATGCTCCTCCCTGCTCTTGGAATAAACCAAGATATCATCTATAAAGACAATCATAAACTGATCCATGTACATTTTAAACACCCTATTCATAAGGTCCATAAATGCGGTCAGAGCATTCGTCAGACCAAAGGGCATTACTAAAAGTACGTAATGGCCATACCGCATCCTAAAAGCAGTCTTTGGTACATCCTCATTCTTTACCTGAAGTTGATGGTACCCAGATCAAAGATCTATTTTTGAGAAATACCTTGCACCCTGAAGTTAATCAAATAGGTCATCGATTCTAGACATGGGATATTGATTTCAATCTGTCATGCGATTAAGCTCCCTATAGTCAATAAATAAACCCATGTTCCCATCCTTCTTCTTAACAAATAGTACCAGCGCACCCCATGGAAACACACTAGAACGAATCATGCCCTTGTCTAAGAGTTCTTGTAATTGCTCCTTTAGTTCCTTGAGTTTAGTAGGAGCCAATCTGTAAGGTGCTCTGGAGATTGGTGCTGCACCAGGAATCAAGTTAATAGTAAACTCGATCTCCCTATCAGGCAGAAGACCAGGCAAGTCTTCTGAAAACACTTTCGAAAATTCACAAACAACAGGGACATCCTCTAGCTTGACTCCTCTTACACAAGTGTCATGGATGTGTGCCAAATAACCCCTACAACCTTTCCTAAGAAGATGCTTGGCGCGCAGAGATGAAATCAAATTAGGTAGGGTACTGACTCTAGCTCCCTGAATCTAAAATTTAGGCTGATTCGGAATCGAAAATAGAACTTCTTTACTAAAGCAATCTATTCTGGCATGATTGGAAGACAACCAGTCCATACCCAAAATCACATCGAAGTCTTTCATATCTAGCGGAATTAAGTCCACCGTCAATTTTCTATCATCGACAATGATGGAGCAAGAATTATATACTCTAGAGGCAACTACAGAGTTTCCAGTAGGGGTATCAACATAGAGTTCAGTTTCCAAGCTTCTAGGTCTGACAGTCAAATGCTTACAAAAAGATACCGAAACAAATGAGTGTCTGGCACCGGGATCTAGTAGCATAAATACCTTCTTATCACAAACTTTTAAAGTACTTGTTACCACATCATTTGACGCTCTAGTCTCATGAGTCATCATGGCAAAGACTCTGGCATGTCCCTCATGTGCTCTCTGCTTATCAACTTCCTTCTTATTCCATTTTGGATCACGGGGAGGCTTTGTGCAATTTCTGGCCAGGTGTCCCATTGCTCCACAATTATAGCACGCTTCTGTATCCTTATAGCAAGGCGAGTTCCCATGATACTTACCACAGATAGTGCAATTTCTAGTACGACTTTGAGTCTGCTGCCTTTGCCCTGATCCACCTATTGATCTTCTCTTGGCATCTAATGATGGTTTCCTTCCACTTCCAGAGTCCAATTCATTATGGTCCGTCTTTTTCTCTTGTCCTCCCAGATGAGCAGTTGTTCCTCATGAATTCGCTCCAGACGTTGGACCACATCCAACACCTGTGCATAGGTAGGGTTATCCAAGATAAACATTTGTCTCCTTATCTCAAAACGCAGTCCATCTTGAAACTTACGTGCACGATGACTCTCGTCTTGAACAATATGCGGGTCAAATCTTGAAAGTCGCATAAATTGCTCCTTGTACTCTGTGATCATCTCATTTGGATGCTGAGCGATCCTCATGAAATCGCTCTCCACAGGCTCCTTCACATTTTGATGGAAAATACTTCGTGAAGAAGTGGTTTTGAAATGTTTGCCATGTGAGATAAGCTTTCTATTCTGCTATCATCATCCTTGAGGTCATCCTCCACCATTGATCCGCCTCGCCTGTCAATTGAAAAATATCAACTTCACCTTCTGTTTGTCTGAGCATCCCATCACCTCGAATATCTTATCCAACTCATTAATCCAAGTCTCTGCAGCCACAGGATCCATAGCTTTATCGAACTTACTTGGCCGCAATACGTGAACAGTTTCAAGATCACAGCATTAGCTGCAACCTCGGCCTCCACGACCTCCTCCACCACCATGAATTCCACCGCGGTCACTCATCCTGATTAACACCACAAACATAAATAAGTCCAAAGCTTACACACTAATTATGGACTAGTCCTAACAAGCGCGGAAGCTTTAAACTAACATGTCTTAAACTGGAGCTAAGAGTTTACAGAATCTTCAACCTAAGCTCTGATATCAAACTGTAATGCCACAAACTTTGAAAGCAGTTACTAAAATGCAAGTCCTAAAGTCAAATACATTCTACTAGATATTCAATTACACTAAGGTATAAAGCAGAGCATCTAATCCATTAGCGATAAACATATTTCCATTAAAACTTAATTAAAATCCTCTCTCTTCAAAATCCACTAAAACCAAATAATAACAAAGGCTAATAGCCATTACAAAATTCTAATCTCAAATCAAATTAGCCACATCCAGGTAAAGTTCTCAAATGATTTACATTATTCAATTACACTAACTAAATCAACGCTCCAACTTCCCAAGCGTGCCACACCTCTAATCACGTCTACCACATGTGGTAAGGGACAAAACAAACAAGTAGGGGATAAGCTCGAATAGCCCGGTAAGGGAAAAATAAATGGGAAGCAAATACAATAATTCGTAGTCCAAAACAAAGCCAGAACTATGACGAACGAGTGATAATAATTGACTACAACGCAAATAAGGTGAAACAAATATGTAAAATGATCATTAAGTGGTCTAAAGAACTCAAATCGAACACAAAACCCGAAGGTACGAAACGCATACCAGTAGCGTAATAGCCGTCATCAAGAAGGCTATCCCAAAAGTCACTAGGTACCTGCAAAAATTACTAACTACAAAAGTCACCGAAGTGACTACAAAAGTCTTATAGACTTCTATTTTTTATTTTTTTTAAATGGGTTGTTTTTCTTAATGATCATGTACCACAAGGACAATTAAAAACAAAAGAACAAAATATTCATTGGGCAGAATTTCTGGAACATGGCATCAATGGTTTATACCAATTGAAAACTAATTTCAAACAAATCAACGGTTACCTATGGGCATGCTGCTAAGAATGACCTATTTTTTTTTTTTTTTTGTTAAGAGGAGAAATATGTTATGTGTAAAAGGTTTTACAAGCCGTCCCAGCCAAATCATCTATATTTTACAGACATAAAAGACAGTATTAATTTCTATCAATAATACTACATAATAACAATTAATATATATACCCGATACAAATTATAATTAGACTGAAGCAGAGCATATCTTACACTTCAGCCTAACTTTTCGTAACTTGGCAAGGTGTGCAGTTACAATTTAACACCAAATACAATAAAACACATAAAAATACAACACATATTACAGCGAGAAGGACAGTCAGAACCGCGCCAAACAAAGATGTACTCGATCATCTACCGAACCACAACACAAATACAAGAGGCAAAGGATCCATCAACACCGCATGGTTCACTCCTTTCTACTAGCATTTTCAATCCCAAACGAAATGTTCCCGTCTAGAACTGCAACGAAACATCGACCACATACTACGGGCTAATCTAAATTACAATCCCCAAAACCCCAATACAAACCTAAAGCTAAAACCTAGTGAACCCGTAACCCACCCCTTTTCCCCAAGGCCCCACCCCACCCCCCCAACCCCAACCCCAACACACACACAGAGAAACGGATAGAAAAAATCTCGGGGCCCTTCACCCCCTATTTCCAAAGGTTCACCCAAACCTAATAAAATCAAACATGATTCATCAAGAAAGAAAAAAGAACATTACAGATCCCGCAGTGATTCCAGCCATCGCCGGTTAAATTCTGGCCACCGCCGGTGTTGATATCTCTAGCTTTCCGAAGCCCCTCCATTCAAGTGTTGGTACAAATCGACCTTCGACCGTCTAAAATGAGTAGATCTTCCAGAGTGAATACATAACAAATCCTTTACCACAGCAAAAAGTACGAGATCCCTTACCTTAATAAAAAAAAAAAGTCCTCAAAACACCACCTTAGAATCTAAATAGCTTCCCAAGCCTTCTCCCTTGCTCTTTCAGCTGTAAAGGAAAAGAAGCAGAGAACAAAAAGGGCTGGAAAGACGAGAAAAAAAAGTTATTTAAAGGAAAACCCTAATTGGCAAATTACACTTTCATTCGAAGGAAAGAGTATTCTTTCAACTGAATTCTTCAGTTGTGAAATTGTCTCCTTCAAATTTGATTTTCATTCGACCGAAAAGTATTCCATTTGACCGAAAAGTCTCTTTCGACCGAAAAATTTTCCATTCAACCGAATCCTTCAATCCTTGCTTTTTTTTTTCCCTCAATTTAAAATATTTTTCATTCGAAGTAACACTTTTCATTCAACTGAATCTTTCAATAGCTCTAAGATATTTTTGCTATTGTAATTTGATTCAAATGAATTGACCGAATTCTTCAGAGAAGTTCAAATACCGTTTCCTTCTTAGTATAAAAAGGCTCTTATAGTCATCATACTCTTTCGATTCATAGATATAGGATACATTTTCAAAAACTCGCAAAGAAACAAAAGCTATAGACGAACATGGCAAGTCAGGCTTGCTTTACTGAATCCGATGACTGACAACTGCAAACAATCACTTATTGTACTCTTTCCCTTAACCCCTAAGTAGAAATAAAGAGTTACTGCATAAGAATAGAGCACTCCAAACAATTAGACTGAGTTTTTTTCCTAATTAATATATAAACAGCAATTTTTACCTTAAAATCGTGATTTCAAACAGCAATTTCTAAAAGTGTGATATGCGGATAAATAAATTTTAAAAATGAGTAAATTGATAATTAAGTATTAAATATATATTAATTAAGAGAAAAACTCCAATTAGACTCCCATAAACCAAAATTGGAAGTAGTGTAAAACCTCAAAATAATGAGGAATTAGGGGGATTAATCCTGAAAAAATATGAGCTCTAAATGGTAGTCTAACGGCCAGAGAATTGACACCGTTGAAGCAAGGATTTTTGCAAATTTCCCATAACAAGCTTTTGCATTTCTTCGGTTGGTAACGAGAGAGATAATAAAGGGGGCATTTCTTCCACCAGGACAAATTAATACTGAAAGGTCGTGAATAAAGCTACAATTTATACGGCCCATTGTTACAGAAACTGAAACCAGAAACCTTGGGACACCCTTCAGTCCTCCGCCATTTCTCCAACGCCCTAAGACTAATTTAGAAGAAATTGTTCTACTGGCAATCTCTTATCTGAACCGAAGCATATTTTTACAGTATTAGCATCACCCATCCATGGGTAAATACAAATGATGCATAAGTGAGAGCGTACGAGCAATAACCCAGCCACTCGAGATAGCTTGCCCACAGACCAATTGATCCAAACAGTTGTGGGGCATCCTGCACCATTTTTCACCTCCGAGCTACGTGATAACGCAATACATACCTGGCAAGTAACAAGAATAATTGCTATTAGAAACAAGCAGCAGCTGTCCTAGGCTAGGCTATGTATAAAGAAGCACCTTCTGTAAATCACTCAAATACGTTTAATCTTCCTCGCGACGTCTATAATGTTTTGTCTCCTTTCCCCGGGTTCTATCTTTAATAGTTTCTCGAGTTGATGAGATGCTTTCTGAAAGGTAACCTCTTCAATATTCTTATTCAGAGCAAAAACAACTTCATTGACGTCCTTTTCAAGCCGAAGAGAAAACAGGTTGCTAAAGACCTGAAAACAGAGAAATGCATAACAAACCATTGGTGACAATAGGAAGAAAAACCAAGGAAAGTACGACGAGCTGACATCCCAAAGGGAAAATCCCTCAAAGGGTTATGGAAGCTTGCAAATGTACATAAGGTGGCACATAAACATTGAGATGTTAGTTGAATGCAAAAAAAGGACTGATAGACACTTTAAGGAATTCGCTTTTACAAGACCGAGTGCCCAAAGGACTAACATACTCTCAGTGTGAAAGCAATCTTCACAAGCCGTAGCAAATGCATAATAGATATAAAGACACACACTTCTCCAAGTACACGGACACCGACACTTATGGGGACACCCGACCCCGCATCTTTAACACTTCAAATATTTTACACTGCAGGACACCACGAACGTCATAATGCTAATATAAGAATAAATTGTCACATACTTCATAATTACAATCACTCTACCACCCAAAATATTCACAATAACACAATCACTTCATTATTTACGTAAGTAATAGAAAAAAGTAATCATGAAAGCTGCTACTTGAAGAGTTTAGGTGAATGGACTGGTAAAACTTTGGGGTCTATCACAGAATGGTCAGTCTGAAGCTATGTCGAATTTCAAGGGTAAGAATGTAATCTAACTTTTACTTGATTAAATTGTTCCAGACCCTACAAATTCAAAACCCATCTCTTAACCAAACATTGATGCTCAAGAAGAAGACGAGACAAGTGCAATAGTTCAAAATTCGCAGGCCGAGACTAAGATCTAGTCAATCCAGATCGGGAGCAATGGAATGATCCCAATCCAAGATCCAGATCCGTTGTGTCATGCCCATGCCAGGTCTGCTTCTATCTTCATATCCTTCTTTTCTAATTCTTCTTGGCCACTTCGTTAGTCCCATGCCATGTCAATTTGTATCGATAGGTGTCCAGAACTAAAATAATTAAACTTTTGGAGACCGGAAAGGCGCGCTGGACGCGTGTCTGGTGGTGTCCAAGGCATGTCGGTGTGGCAGTAGGTGTTGGCATGATTCTTGGGCCATCTGGCAGTGTCCGTGCTTCTGACTGTGGGGGTCCTCGAGTGAATACCTTTACTTTTTTACTCAGGGCAGGAAGATAGAGTCCCTTTAACATCAAACAGAGGAAGCACAATAGAGGTTGCTGCTTCAGACGTATAATTGCCTCTTTCTATTGGTATTGCAGCAGAAGGAGGAATTAAGAAGGCAAAGATTACATGGGAGGCATTTCCCATCTAAATCACTCTATCCGCGGATAAGATAAGAAAGTAAAGAGCGATTCCCATTAAACACTTAATCATGGCCAAAAAGGCATGTATATGTTCAGTTGATTTGACAACAATTTTCAAAAAAAAAATTATGTCTAGTAGTTTAGTCCTCACCGTTTTCATTCTTGAAACAACGAAATCCTTGATTGCTGGGGATCTTGAGACCAAATTAATAACAAAGAGACCATGCTCAGACAGGGCCTTCTTAACAGTTAAAAGAAAAGCCTCTTCCACAAACTCTACAGCAGGGCAGGTCATTCCAGACCTGCACGTCGTGTAAGAAAAATGATATAAAGCACAGGCAAACCGAGTAAGGAAGGTAAAGGCATGTACCCTTCCATTAAAAACGCATAGAGCATCTAGAAAGGGCATTCACCTAGTGTCTGAAGAGTCCACATCAACTACAAGTATGTCGACACCGTGTACCCATTTGCCTTCTGCTGGGGATAAAATGCAACTTCGATCAGAAGAAGGGGGCGTTGAATTGCAAAGAACATCCTTATCTCCGTTACTGGTGGTCACCTCATCAGCTGCCCCACTACTTGCAACATCCTTAATGAACTGGATTCCATCTGCGACATGTACCTGAACTACCGTGCAAGAAAGTGGAAGCTAATGAGTATGTATAAGATATATGAAAGATCTAAGAAAAAGAAGTAACCATGCTGGAGACCAACACCTCATGGACTCACAAGCACGTATAAGAAATTGCTTTAACGTGTCCATGATCATACACTAAATTCTTAGTCTAGGATGCTCGGTCAACACTAGTAGCATTTTTACTGATACAGGAATTTCTAATTGTGCCAAAGAGACCATCATAATGTAACAGTGAATTGAATGCAAAATGTAACACCATATTTGATAAGAATATGATCTTGCTGGATATCCTCTATTCAACTACTTTTCACTTCATATGCATTTTAGAGTGTTTCTTCCTATGTCTTCCATTACTTGGAAAGAGAAGAAAAGATATTGCCAGGTCAATTGTTGTGAACAATGTAGATAAATCTTCCACCCATCCTTTCTTCACGATATGAAAGAATAAAGTTTTGGCTGTTTTGATGGAAATTGAAAGAAATTTTCATCCTTGCCGTAAGAGTTCCTTCCTTAAAACCCCGTATACCAAGTCAACCACCTAACACCAACTAGAGCGTATCATAGCTACTTTGAAAGAAATTTGTGCCCTAGCAAACTTTGGCATCCATAACTTGAAGTAGTAAAGCATTGGACAGAACAATACGTGAATGAAATAGAGTCAGCATGTGCTGTTCGTCCTTAGCATGCTCACACCTTTCAGCTTGGACCTCCTTTCCCGTTTCACAGGTTGGTTGTTTTCTAGTTCGGGAACCGCAGGTGTTGCATCACGTCCTACTTAGGCTGCCTACTTGCACAAGAACTGGCTTGGACTTATTCCTTGAGTGATTCCCACAACACCTTATATTTTGACTCCATCCATTACTTTCTGGACACTGACTAACTCACTTCAACTGCAAAGCAAATAGCACACTAATCTTCAGAATTATGGCACCCCACTTATTAACGTCACCCAATACCAAAGTGGCCTTTTCTCGTGCTTTGATGAATCACTTAAGGTCAAAATTTTGATACATCAGCCTTGGTTCTTCAAGCATACCACTAAAACCTCTAGATCGAACATGGACATAGTGATTTGCAACGCAAAGATTGCAAAAAAGAAGAACAGGACCAGCTGCAAGAGCTCCACATCTCAGAACAAACTTTCTAGATCTCTTTAGAAAGAAGGTATCAGAAGTTTAAGTCCCTGCCGAAACCTAACTATCATCAGTGTCTCAGGCATATCTCTGGCTAGGCAGATATCAGAGATTCTGTGTATTTCTATGACCAAAACAAACACATCACAACATGAGTATGCAATAATCTTCAGCCTGCCTCTCTCACTGCCATGGCAAACCAGGACCCAGAAGTCTATAAAGGTCCTTGATGAGTTCATTGATGCATGGGCAACAATAATCATCATGTCACCACTCTTACTGTCTCCACACGTTCTGCTTCTTTCTCCCTCTCCCCCCACCTCTTTAACTCTTCCACGCAAACCCAGCCACTTGACACCAGTAACAACAATAATGCAATCACCAACCAAAACCCACAGCCACCTGTCCCGCATTTTTTGATATGGAGGCTAACTTTAGAAGTAACGCCACGCAGGCGCCTAATGGATGCTTACGAGGACGCTTACGAGGCGATGAATGGGCAAGGTCTCCAGAATGTTCTATACTCTTCTTGTACATAAGAGATAGATCTAGAGAATATTCTAGAATGGTAGAGAACCTTGTAAATAGCTAGAGAATTCTAGAAGCGGAATATGATCCGTAGGATCGAATGTATCTCCACCGTCCGTCGAGAGGTGGACTAGTATAAATAGCCAAGGCCTCACTTGGCCAAAGCACACAAGTATTCTTGTACTCAAGCAATACAAGCATACATTCTCCCAAACTCTCTCTTGTGTTCTTCTTTGTGCTTTTGCTTCTAGCATCGCCCAGCCCGAGTGAAAGGCTGACTTAGCACGAGCAAGGGGCTCACTAGCTAAGTGCCGCACGGTTCGACGTAGCGAGAAAGTTCGGTCCGTGACAGGTGGTATCAGAGTTTGGTCACGAGGGGTTGTGCCAAGCAAGGAGCAACAATGGCAGGCAAGGATACTAGTGTGGGAGCATCCGGAGTTGCCAAGGAGAATGTCGTTGCAGAACGTGGGCGAGATCCACTACCACCCATCCGTGGGAAGAAGGGTGGTCGTGGCCAAAGCAAGTCAAGAGACACAATCGTTTCCTTGGATGAACGAACGTGTGTCTTGGAGGAAACCATGGGCGATGTGAAAGACCGCTTGGGCTATGTCGAGCAAAACCTCCAAACCTTGGAGGATCATGTGTTGGAGGAGCTCGAGTCGCTCAAGAAGGCCGTGATGGGTCAAGATAAACTGCGCACTCGATTCATGGAGTTGTTCGCGAATCTTCAAGAACAACTCGACGTGGTTAAAATTGGCGTGGAGGAGACAAGGCAAGAAACGGCCATGTGCAAGAGAGCCATTGCGGGTGGAGCTGTCGTCACTCATAGTCCAAGGGTGGACGAGCCAAAGCCGAAGGAATTTGGCGGCAAGGGGGATGCGAAGGAGCTAGACAACTTCATATGGCATATGGAGCGCTATTTTGAAGGTGCTAGCATTACGGATGAAAAGGCTAAGGTAAGGACTGCCACCCTCTATCTCACCGACACGGCTACTCTATGGTGGCGTAGAAAACACAATGATATCGAGAAGGGTCTATGCACTATAGACACTTGGGACGTGTTCAAGAAAGAGATCAAGAGGCAGTTCTACCCCGAGAATGTTACCTACGAAGCAAGGAAGAAATTGAGGGAGTTGAAGCATAAGAGTAGCATCCATGATTACGTAAAGGAGTTCACTACTCTCATGCTCCACATTCCCAACATGACGGAAGAGGACCTCCTTTTCAACTTCATTGACGGCCTTCAAAATTGGGCTAAGCAAGAACTTCAACGCCGAGGCGTGAAGGATATTGATGAGGCCATTGCGGTGGCGGAGTCATTAGTGGAGTATGCAAGAGTGGGGGACTCCTCGAAGGGGAGGAATGCACAAGTGGCTTCAAAGGGTAACCATGCCAAAGGTGGGGGAGACAAACCCAAGGCGTGGAACAAGGGGAATAATCAAGCCGGCACCAGCAAGTCCAAGGGCCATGGCAAGCTAGAGGAAAGGCGAGCCAAAAGCAAACCCAAGGACGGATGCTTCTTCTGCGGAGGGCCACATTGGGCAAGGGATTGCCCACAACAAGGCAAGCTAAATGCCTTGGTCGAGGAAAATGAGGAGCCCGAGAATCAAGCTGTGCACATGGGCTTGCTCCAAATCCTCAATGCTCTGCATGCCAAAGTTGTGTCGAAGGTTCCAACGGGAGAGGGCCAAGCTTCTACGGGCAGGGGTTGCTCTATGTGGAGGCTAAGTTGAACGGGAAGCTCACGCAAGTGATGGTTGATACGGGGGCAACCCACAACTTCATCACAATGGAAGAGGCCAAGCGGCTAGGCCTCAAAGTGGTTGGCGGCGGAGGATGGCTAAAGTCCGTCAACACCAACGCAAAGCCTCTACAAGGTGCGGCACAACAAGTGGAGATGTGCCTTGGTTCGTGGAGGGGCTTAGTGGATTTTTCGGTGGCCCCGATGGATGACTTCAAGGTCGTGATAGGCCTTGATTTCTTGCGGCAAGTGAATGCCTTGGTGTCGCCTTACAGCAATGCGGTGCATATCATGGAGAAAGGAGCGTTGTGTGTGGTGCCTATGTCGGCGGGGACGTCTAGCGCCAAGACTCTAGCCTCCATGCAGCTATCGGCGATACAAATCGTGAAAGGAGTCAAGAAAGGAGAGGCAACCTACTTGGCGGCCCTAAAGATGGAAGATCATGTGGGGGACTCAACCGAACCACTACCAAGGGAGATCGAGGAAGTCCTTGCGGGGAACAAGGACGTGATGCCGCCCAAGCTGCCGAAGCAGCTTCCACCTAGGAGGGAGGTGGATCATCAGATTGAGCTTGAGCCGGGGGCTAAGCCACCATCAATGGCACCCTATAGAATGGCACCGCCAGAGTTGGAAGAGTTGCGGAGACAACTGACCGAGCTAAGGGAGGTGGGGTATATCCAACCTTCCAAAGCACCCTATGGAGCGCCGGTACTATTTCAAAAGAAGCACGATGGATCATTGCGGATGTGCATAGACTATCGGGCTCTTAACAAGGTAACAGTCAAGAACAAGTATCCAATTCCATTGATCGCGGATCTTTTCGATCAACTTGGAAGGGATAAGTTCTTCACCAAATTAGATCTTCGGTCGGGGTATATCAAGTTCGCATAGCCGAAGGAGATGAGTCAAAGACCACATGTGTGACGAGATACAAAGCGTTCGAGTTCTTGGTCATGCCGTTCGGCTTGACCAACGCCCCAGCCACGTTTTGCACACTCATGAACAAGATATTCTATCCTTACCTTGATCGGTTCGTGGTGGTCTATCTCGATGACATTGTGGTGTATAGAAACACATTGAAGGAGCACGTGGAGCATCTCAAGACGGTGTTCGAGGTGTTGCGAGAGAACGAGCTTTATGTCAAGCGGGAGAAGTGCTCGTTCGCCAAGGAAGAGGTGCACTTCCTTGGTCACATCATCAAGGGTGGAACGCTTCGGATGGATAAAGAAAAGGTGAAGGCGATCAAGGAGTGGGAGGCGCCCACAAAGGTCTCCGAGCTACGGTCATTTCTTGGCCTAGCTAATTATTATCGGCGGTTTATCAAGGGCTACTCGGCAAAGGTAGCCCCATTGACGGACCTACTCAAGAAGGGAAAAACATGGGAATGGTCCAAGAGGTGCCAAACTGCCTTCGAGGGGTTGAAGGAGGTAGTGACGGAAGAGCCAGTTCTAGCTCTTCCCGATCACACGAAGGTGTTCGAGCTACAAACGGATGCATCCGACTTTGCAATTGGAGGAGTATTGATGCAAGAGGGGCATCCAATAGCGTTCGAGAGCCGCAAGTTAAATGACACCGAGCGGAGGTACACGGTGCAAGAGAAGGAGATGACCGCAGTGGTTCATTGCCTACGCACGTGGAGGCACTACCTATTGGGGAGTCGGTTCTTGATCAAGACCGACAACATAGCTACTAGCTACTTCCAATCTCAAAGGAAGTTGAGTCCGAAGCAAGCTAGGTGGCAAGATTTCTTGCCGAGTTCGACTGCATGATAGAGTACAAGCCGGCAAGGCCAACTTGGTAGCGGATGCCTTAAGTCGGAAGGCAGAATTGGCAGCTATGTCGAAGGCAAAGGGAGATATCCTAGAGGGAATCAAGGAGGGAATGGAGCATGATCCCCTAGCCAGACAACTCCTCAAGCTTGCGGAAAATGGGCAAACCCAACGATTTTGGGTGGAAGACGGCCTTCTCTACACGAAGGGCCAACGGGTGTATGTTCCCAAGTGGGACAACTTGAGGAAGAAGATCATTTGAGAGTGTCACGACACTCCGTGGGCAGGTCATCCGGGACAACGACGGACATACGCCTTGGTGGAGGCGTTATACTACTGGCCCCAAATGAAGGACGAAGTGGAGGCGTACGTGAAGACTTGTCTTGTGTGCCAACAAGACAAGGTGGAGAACCAATTGCCAGCGGGATTACTCGAGCCTTTGCCCATCCCCGCACATCCGTGGAAGAGTGTAAGCATGGACTTCATTACATGCTTGCCAAGATCGGAGGGATGTGGCTCGATTATGGTTGTGGTAGACCGGTTTTCCAAGTACGCAACATTTGTAGCATCCTCAACCGACTACACAGCGGAGGAAGCAGCTTGGCTATTTTTGAAGAACGTGGTGAAGTATTGGGGGCTACCGAAGGTTATAGTGAGCGACCGAGACCCAAGGTTTACAGGGAAGTTTTGGACGGAGTTGTTTAAACTCCTTGGCTCGGAGCTGCACTTCTCAACGAGCTTTCACCCTCAAACTGATGGACAGACGGAACGGGTGAACGCTCTACTTGAGTGTTACTTGCGGCACTTTGTTAGTGCCAACCAGACAAATTGGGCGAGACTTTTGGACGTGGCTCAGTTTTCGCACAATTTGATGAGGAGCGAGGCCACTAACCAAAGTCCTTTTGAGATTGCCATAGGGTAACAACCACTCACTCCCCTTGCATTGGCGGGCGACTACAAGGGGAGAAGCCCATTGGCGGCGCAAGTGGCAAGGTCATGGAACGAGCAAGCAGACGTGGCGCGCTCTTACCTTGACAAAGCCGGGCGCAAGATGAAGAAGTGGGCGAACAAGAGGCGGCGGCTGAAAGAGTACAACCTTGGGGACATGGTGATGTTAAAGCTGCTTCCGCAACAGTTTAAGTCCTTTAGGAAAGTACACAAAGGGCTAATTCGAAAGTACGAAGGACCCTTTCCCATCATGGCAAAAGTTGGGAAAGTATCCTATCAGTTGGAGTTGCCGCCAAAGTTGAAGATTCACCCGGTCTTCCATGTCAGTTTACTAAAGCCTCATTATGACGATAAGGAAGACCCAAGCCGTGGAGAGAGTCATAGGGCACCAACAGCAGTGGTGAAGTCCTATGACAAGGAGGCCGAGTACGTGCTTAGCGACTGGCTCGAACGAAGACGAGGTGTTCCACCAACGCGGCACTACTTGGTGAAGTGGAAGGGATTGCCAGAGAGAGAAGCTACATGGGAATCAGCGAATGATCTTTGGCAGTTCCAAGACATCGTAGACCGATACCGCGAGGAAGTTGCGACAAGGGCGTCGTGAGATTAGGTGGGGGAGAATGTCCCGCAATTTTTGATATGGAGGCTAACTTTAGAAGTAACGCCACGCAGGTGCCTAATGGACGCTTACGAGGACGCTTACGAGGCGATGAATGACAAGGTCTCCAGAATGTTCTATACTCTTCTTGTACATAAGAGATAGATCTGGAGAATATTCTAGAATGGTAGAGAACCTTGTAAATAGCTAGAGAATTCTAGAAGCGGAATATGATCCGTAGGATCGAATGTATCTCCACCGTCCGTCGAGAGGTGGACTAGTATAAATAGCCAAGGCCTCACTTGGCCAAAGCACACAAGTATTCTTGTACTCAAGCAATACAAGCATACATTCTCCCAAACTCTCTCTTGTGTTCTTCTTTGTGCTTTTGCTTCTAGCATCGCCCAGCCCGAGTGGAAGGCTGACTTAGCACGAGCAAGGGGCTCACTAGCTAAGTGCCGCACAGTTCGACGTAGCGAGAAAGTTCGGTCCGTGACACACCGCTATCAACCCTCGTGAGTAACACTAAAAGTTAACCTGAATAAGTTTTCTATCCTTGTGAAGGTTGAAATCAACAAATTAAACTTACATGATAAGGCAGATGATGGAAAATATAGAATTTGTGAGGACATATTCATCTTCTCTTGAACTGAAGTATAACTTGTGGACTATGTAAGTGGATGAAAATCTAGTTACATCACGTTCCTTGCCAAGTGCTTTTTCACCACACTATTTTTCAGAACGACTATGCTCAATAAGTCTACAGCACTGCTGAGAAACAAAAGCATTAAGGTTCCAGAAATGTTTTTGGCAATCATGTCTACGGGAACTAAGATACTCTCTGCTTTCATTACTTAGGTACCACTATCCTTTTTAGAATGTCTCAAAATTTTGGTACCATGATTAGACTTAGACCACCAATGCACATGATGTGCCACATACATCTTTTAAATGATAACTGATAAGAATCAGGATTCATCTTAAGCATCCGTCATAATGCAAGGGAAAAGTTAAAAATATATTTGTTCACAGAATGCAGGGAGTAATTATGATGGTATCAATTGTATAGAAATAATAAATTACCGTCAAACGTTCATCTTCTCTGAAGTCAAAGTAATCCCTAGCAAGATCTAGAACAACAGGATCCAACTCCACAACCTGTAGGTATCACATGGCCCATTTATCCAAAATTTGTGGTTAGACCATGTATCATCAAAAAAAAAAAAGTGTTGGACCAACAGGTACCTCAACATGTAAAAAGGGAAGGCATCCATGGAGAAACATAGGAAGCAGTCCTGCTCCAAGGCCAATTACAATTGCATTTACCTGAGAAAGATGCAAATTTCACTTCCATCACTTAAAATTGACAGACCTTATAATAAAAGAGAAAATTAACTCTGATTCTCCACAAAATAGGTCCATCAAAACTTAATAAGCATAAGAATGTGGCCTTATATGGGAAAAAGGTCTGATTCTTGAAGGTATTCTCGAACAAGATTTCCAATGGCACATTCTCCCAAGCAACTTTAAAGCACTATGTTTCCCTGATTGTTTCACGGCCATGCAAACCTAGAATACACAATCTTGTGGAGTCTATCAAATTTGGATTCCAGCAGTTGTGAGCAAATATAGTTGATTTGATGTGTGCATGGAGGGGGGAGAGAGAGAGGGAGAGAGGGGGGAAGATAGGGAGGGAGAGAGAGAGAGAGAGAGAGAGAGAGGCATCCTCACCGCCCTTCCACTTGAAGCAACACTCTCCAGATATGTTGAAATCAACAAAAACCCAGAAATAATCCCAGTGTGGTAAGAACTTGCCAAATAGTTATGATCAACTTTCTGCTCGTAGCTTGAATCTTCAGCATGAAAAATTAAGTGATCAGACAACATGTAAGACAACAAACACGGGCATTAACAATTTGAGATAAAGAACGTGATCAATATAAATGACTGGATTGGATACTAAATTTTGAGAGACATTTTCATCTATGTTACATGGACTCGGTGTCGGTGTCGGTGTCGGTGTCAGGATCGGATACGTGTCCGAGTGTCGGACTCGCCTATTTTCAAAATTCTAGGATACGTGGACACCGTCCAAAAGTTAGATACGGGTACGGGGACACGGCTAAAAATTTTAAGGTACATAAAATACTTTAAATGAGATTGAGTGTTAAATATTTTTTTTACGAGTATATATAAATTTCACATAAATTATATATAATTACTGCTCAGAATAAATAGATTCTTTCATTTTTGGTTGGATAATATACATTTTATTTCGATTTAGATATTTTTTGTTCCTTTTTATAAGTCAATGCCAAAAAGTTGGAAAAAAACAAAAAGAAAAGGAAAAATAAGCAAAAGAAAGGCTGTCAAAAAGCAGACAGAAGTGAGAAGACCCAAAAAGCAGACAGGAGACCCACGTGACCCAGCAGAAGGTACTCTCTCTCTCTCTCTCTCTCTCTCTCTCTCTCTCTCTCTCTCTCTCTCTCTCTCTCTCTTCTTCTTTTCTTCCTCTTCTTCTCTTCTTTCTCGGAGGTCGATGACCACCTTCATAGCTTCTTTCTTCGATCCTTACCGTCGCTATCTGGCCAGAATGTAGATGTGGCGTATCCGTCGGGCAGATGACGGATCCGACACGGATCCTGTACCCGTGTCGGCGTCGAGTCGTGTCGACACCGCCCCTTCACCCCAAAGTGAAGGGTCCATGTAACATAGATTTTCACCAATTAGAAAACAAAAAACGAGGGAAAACTGTGCCTATACAAATAGTTCTTCTAGGTAACTCCAATTACATAATTTTTCAAGTTTTCAACCAATATATTAAAAGCGTGGTGTTCCATGCATAACCTATTGAATTCAGCCCTCTTAGCTTCTATTTTTATCCCTTTTAAATAAGCAACTAGGTCTTTTACACATGTTAGTTCATGATCAAACAACTACTCAATTACATGCTTCAATTCAATGATAATCAAGCAATCAACTTCTGCATCAATAAATGGTCATGCATCATAATTATGTTACCCTATGCATCACCATCAGTCCAATATGCTAGGTCATGCATCACTTAGTAACATGCCATAGAAGATGCATCTTATTGGATAGGCATGGCATAGAACTACGTTCGATCTAAATCAGGCAGCCAATTTAATACGAAGGCAGTCTTGGCCCCATTCTCAGATTAGATTCGAATTTTACATGTTTTTACGCTTCTTTTTTTTTTTTGCTTTCTAACTGAAGGTTGGTATGACAGAATAGGATACAAATTTTATAGAACGAAGATGGTGTTTAACATCTTTCACGTCTGCCACCTAGTCCCCAAGCTTGTTCTTTTACTTTTAGGCATTATTTATGCTTTGGTTCATCTGATTTTTATATACTAACCAAAAGTTAGTGGAGACTCTAATCCAAACCCGAAAATCGGCATTGGTGCTCATAGAGGTGACCATACTGGGGACTCAAAGTAAGAGGATACCTCTAGTGTTTAGGTTTCTAGCATACTATGATTTGTTTGCAACTATTATTTGTTATTTCTGATCATATTTTTTATTAAAGGATTTTGGATTGTTGGATGGTTATATATTTCGATTTGATAATTAATCGGGCATAAACCACATTTCACCCACACTTGCAATTGACGGTTCTAAATTTTAAATTTCCCGAAATGTATCACCAACATTGGTGGCCTCATACACAAAAGTAGTAAACCGCCAAACATCTATTCATATTGAAAGAAACTACTTTGAGTCATCTTAAAGCCTTCTGCCTTCAATTTAAGGAATAACTTGGCTTTGCCAAATGATTATCAAACAAAATAATCCAATGTGGGTTGCTCAAGTAGGGTCGATCAAGCAACAACCTGGATGGGTGAAGATTAATGTTCATAGAGCGGATTCAAACATCAGTGGTATAGCTGGGTGAGAGGTTTAAAACTTTTACTGACTTCGGTTTAAGAATTGCGTAGAATGATAGTCAAAGCTTTTTTTTTTTTTTTGTCCATATCTTCCTTTTTACTTCAAATTTCTGCTCTGCTTAAGTTCTTTGTTTCTCAACTGCGAAGTATATTCACTCTCTAGAACACGTACGGACAGGCCTCTTGATAATCAAATGCCCCCACAATTACTAGGTGTAAATACCATGACAATAGATAAACTGGATAATGATAAGGATCTGTTATTACCAATAGACACTGGCTCCAGCGACCGCTGCTGGTTTGGTTAAGCTGTGCATGACTAATTACTTGTTTCAATTGCTTTAACGGTTTCATTCATTTATGTTTGTCGTTTTCTTATGAGTGCATGACTTTTCCTTTCCTTTACAAATCTACTAACCTCTTTCTGGTTTCTTAAATTTTCGGTTTGGCCTCCTTTGAACGAACAATCTTCATTCCGCCATGAACAGATCAACGGTTTGAATTTCAGATCAGATAGGACAAGCATAAAACCAGACAAAATAGATATGACTCGGTAGGGATTGTGAGATTTAGAAGAACTCGGTGATTTCAGGGACAGATGACATCGTGGACAGCGAGGCAGGACTAGAGCTGGAAATTGTTTTGAGCTTTGATTAGGTATAATCATGTTAACCAACAACATTCACTTGAGTTGTGGCCACCAAAACATCTTTTCTTCTTAAAAAGACTTGCGTCATGTTGCGCAATAATCAGATCAACCAAGATCAACCAAAATTAGGGATGGCTGGGCCAGTGATTAGGGGTGCAACTTGGGCCGGGCAACCCGTACCAACCCGCAAAAATATGGACATGCACTTACTTTTGTAGTGATCGTGGTGGACGTATTTGAGCCCGTCAAAAATATGGGCTGGACATGGGCAAAAGGTTCCTGCAAGCCCCTCCAGCCCGTCTAACTATTATATAATATAAATTACAATATATTACAATATATATATATAGATATATATTCAAGTTACAATATATTTAATTTGCTTCCTTTAGTCATTAAAAATCGTGAATCACATAAGTCTATGCAATTTCGACCATCAAACTCTTAACCTAATAGAATAATATTGGGCTAATTACACCTATGTCCCTGAGGTTAGGGGGTAATTACAGTTAAGGACACAAAGTTTCAAAATGTAACATTCCGTGACCAAAAGTGTTTCAAATGTATCACCCGTGTCCATCCGTCAGGGTTCCGTCCAAAAAGTGTATTTTTTTTATGATGTCTTCAATACGTATTTTTAAAATGACGATACTGCCCCTTGTACTGTATATACTGAATATTTTTAAAAAAATTAAAATTAGGGTTTTGAAACCCTAATTTGCAAATTAGGGTTTTGTTGAAACCCTAATTTGCAAATTAAGGTTTCAAGGCCCTAAATTTTCAAATTAGGGTTACTTTGTTCAAATTAGGGTTTCATTTTTCAAATTAGGGTTTCATTTGTTCAAATTAGGGTTTTTTAAAGGGCTAATTACACCTATGTCCCTGAGGTTAGGGGTTAATTACAGTCAAGGACACAGTTTTAAAATGTAACATTCCGTGACCAAATACTTTTAAAATGTATCAGACGTGTCCATCCGTTAGGGTTCCGGCCAAAAATTATACTTTTTTAATGATGTCAGCAATACGTATTTTTAAAATGACGATACTACCCCTTTATATACAGAATAGTTTAAAATTTTTAAATTAAGATTTTAAGCTTTAATTTAAACATTAGGGTTTCAAAACCCTAATTTACAAATTAGGGTTTCAATCTGTCATTTCTCAATTAGGGTTTCAATATGCTAATTAGGGTTTCAATCTGCCATTTCTCTAGGGTTTCAATCTGCCATTTCTCAAAGGTCTCATGCCAATTAGGGTTTCAAACCCCTAATTTTTCAAATTAGGGCTTCAAAACCCTAATTTGCAAATTAGGGCTTCAAAACCCTAATTTGCAAATTAGGGTTTTAATCTGCAATTGCAAATTGGGGGGGCGATGGAGCTGTTGGCATGGAATGAGGGAGTGGGTTGCTGTGGGGGAGGAGAGAAGATTTGGAGTCGGGAATCGAAGCTCTGATCGGTGATTTGTGACCAGAACTCGTACAGTTCATCCCAGCTGATCTTGTCGATCTTCAACCTTCGTCTTCTGCTGTGGGGGAGGAGAGAAGATCTGGAGCCCTTGAAGCGCTTTCTGGGCACCCGAATGAGTGCGATCGAGCTGAGCGCGCTGCCGATGAATCGCTCTCGCGGCCAGGGCCGAGTCCAGATCGCCACAAGCTCCTCCTCCCACGACGACGTTTTGCAACGACGAAGACGAAGCAGATAGTGCCTGTGCCACCTGTCCGTGGCTTCACGAAAATCGCCGGGGGAGAGACAGGCGGGGTGCGGCGCCGGGGTGGGTGATGGCAAAGGGGAAGGGGTGCAGCGCCGGGGTAGGTGACAGCGAAGGGGGATGCAGATGGATCGGGGGGGTCCGGGGGGTGGGGGGGTTAAGAGTAAAGTAAAGTAAAGTATTTCTTTTCTTTTTTTTAATGAAGTAATGGCATTAGAAAAAAAATAAGGTTCCAACTGAGGGGTAATACAGTCTTTTCATCAAAACCGTTAGGATTTTTAGGGTTCCGTTTGGTCAACGGACATAAGTGTAATTTGTCCAAACTATTGTCCTTGCCTGTAATTACCCCCAAACCTGAGGGACATAGGTGTAATTAGCCCTTTTTTAAATGCCATTACTTCACCGCCGGCAATTCCCTTCCCCGTCGTCCCTTCCCCGCCTGCAGCCATTTTCTCATATCTTCTTCCCCCATCCCACTTCCCCTTCTCCACCTCAATCGGTGACCCAACAAATCCAACTCGCCGCCTTAATCAATGGCTAACGACGACGACCACAACCAATCTGTCAGTGGAGATCGACGAGGAGCCGGATCCGTCCGATTCCCGAAAGATCCGGCAGACCAACGACGAAGGCGATCGAGCGGAGGAGGACATTCAAGGTGGTGTCCTCGATACAGTTGAGGGTGACGACGGAGGGGAAAGGGGGCTCCCAATGCTGCGGCTTGCTCAGTGGGGAGATCTGTTGCAGCGGCGGCGAGGTGGGGCTTGGGTTACCGGCGACATGGGTCGAGGGACGGGGCTGGGCTGCAGGCGGCGTAGGGCGAGGGAGGGGGCTTGGGCTGCCGGCGGCGTGGGGTGAGGGAGTGGGCGGCAGATCTGGAGATAAAGTTTGGAGAAGTGGAAAGGGAAGGGAAAGGGGGAGGCACAGACGAAAGGGAGGCATATGCGAAGGGGTGGTGCGGGAATGGGGTTGGGGGGAAGGGGGAGGGGGTTGGCGGGTGGTCCCAGGGGCAAATCAGGATTTCAACTTTTATTTAGGGACAACTTGGTCTTTTTGTCAGAACCGTTAAGTATTTTTGTATTCCGTTTGTCAACGGACATAAGTGTTACATTTTGAAACTTTGTGTCCTTAACTGTAATTACCCCCTAACCTCAGGGACAGGTGTAATTAGCCCAATAATATTTCTTTTTTGTACTTTTTGAACTCTCAGCCCCCACTTCGACAAAGTCAAAGCCTCAAAGCCAAAGGTATGCTCATATTCTTGTCTTATTTTCTGAACCAGGTTGAGCTACGGTCCCACTTTTCGTTCATGTTTAGAGATCTTTGAAGACTTTACTTTTCATACTTTATTTCTTATTATAGGATTAGAGACTTGTCTTTTTCGCACATTTTGTCCCAAATATTTGTTTCCATGCTTATATTTAAGTTCATTTTGAGACTTTAATGTATTTTTTTTCATTATCATGACTAAATTGTAGCGTATGGTCAATGATAAATTTTGAAATTGTTTAACAAAAATAAAGTAATTTGTAACCATAGACAATCCGTGGACAGCTCGCGTCCAGCCCGTGCCTATCAAAATTTTGATGGGTTTGGCGCGGACACGTATTATTTGGCTCGTAGATGGGCTGGGCTAAACATGGGCACGACTTTTAGAGAGTGGATTGGTCATGGTCTAACTCTTGAGCCCGTCCAGCCCGCCTAAATTGCACCCTTACTAGTGATAAAAAATCATCAGAGCACCTTGAAGAAATAGCTGAGTGAAGAGGGTCTCGAGCTTGGTGGATGGGTCATCAATAGCTAATGCTAAGAGCCTAACATCGTAGCAGGGGTGATTATTATTCGGGTCAAGCCCAAATAGCCAAATAGCCTAACCAAAAAAGGGGAAAGAATTCGGTTATTCGGCTTTCTTTTCGGGTTTTTAACTCTAGTTCAATCCCAAGAAAAAACATTAAAAAGGTGTTTTACACCTTACTTAGTGTTCCTAATATTGGATACTTAAATCAAAACGTCACTATCGGCTTCTATACAACCCAGTATCTAATCCTGACCCTAACTCAGTGGCGGAACCAGGATTTCATCCCGAGGGGGCTAAAAATATATTTTAGGAAATAAATATTTTGAAAGTACTTTTTCATTCTGAAAAAAAAAATTAATTTAAGTATCAATCCATCAATTATCAATCAAATAACCTAGTTAATTACAAATATTTTATTCTTTTACTTTTCCAGTCATGTTTTATTATCGCGTTAACTAACCTAATTTCAACCCACCATTCAACTAAATCACATATCCGACATCTCAATCCAATTGGGTCCCATCCTCCATCAACAATCTCAAGTGCTCAATGCACAATTAACAACTAATAATTAGCAATTAATAATCTCAAATTTCAAATGCACAATTAACACAACCTAAAATTATCAATCAAATAATCAATGCTCAAATGGGATAAAAATCCAATTGGGTCCCATCCTCCATCAACAATCTCAAATCTCAAATGCTCAATGCACGATTTACAGCCATAAAGCATCAATTAATAATCTAAATTATCAAATACACAACTAACAACCTAAAATTATTAATCAAATAATCAATTCTCAATAGCAAACGAAATCGTTCAAAATGCACACTAACCTCGGTCCTCAGAAATCAGAACAGTGTTGTTGTCGCAATGTCGCTGGCGGTGGGTTCTTCGTCGTGACCACCGGTGACTGAGGCTCAGAAGTCAGAAGTCAGATCTGCTTCAATTTCACTATTTCAGGCGCCGTGACCGCCGACCGGTGAGGTTCGTCACTTCCTCGGTTTGTCCGCCAGCTCGTAGATCTAAGCTAGATCTAGCCGGAGTTGGGGTGGGGACTGGCCGGAGTTGGAGTGGGGACTGCCGGACTGGGGTGGGACTTCGCGCTTCAAAATCGAGGCTTTGAGTTCGAGACTTCGACAGACGTGAAAAGGAACTTCCTCCGCCGTGAGGCCGTCCGTTCCGTGAGAGCAGGGGCGGCGGACGTTGAGACCTTGAGGGCGACCGGCGTAAGCTGCGTTACCGATGAGGCGATGTCGCGATGAGCTGAAGACCGGAGTTGGGTGGGGACTGGGCGGTGCGGCGGTGACTGAGAGAGTGAGAGGCGCAGCGCCGTTCCGTGACTCCGTGAACCCCTGCCTGTGAGTGACTGAGCGGTGACTTTCCGGTGAGAGTTGACTGAGTGAGTGAGAACCGAGAGGAGAGAGAGAGAGAGAGAGAGCAAGGGAATGTGGCGAATGAAAAAAAAATACTATATATAATTTTTTTTCCAAAATCTGAGGGGGTGCTTTAGCCCCCCCCCCCCTCGTACGTACGTAGTTCCGCCCTTGCCCTAACTCCCTAACAGAGTAGCAATATAAAACTGCCGTCACTCAAAATCCTAAGTCCTCCCTGGTCTGGCGCTCTCTGCTATCGTTCAAATCTCTCTCAAACTTAATGGTGGCCAGCAGCAATGGCAGACAGTGCCTGTCTTTCGTCAACTTCCATCCCTCTAAGTCCAAAGCTATGTCCTCAATGGTTTGGCCCTCCAACTTTCATCGTTGTAATGCCAGGTTTGGATCTCTGCCTCTTCTTGTTCCCATCTCTCCTAAAGTAAGTGGTGGCCGGTTGACAATGGCTCTCTCTCGTCAACTTTCACCGATGTAATCCCATCGCTGCAATCCTTGTATCTGAAACATACTTCTCAAGCTTCTACTCTTTTAAGTTAAATTCCTACCTATGAAGCACGGGTGCTTCAAAAGGGAAGGAGTATCGGGGTGGTCGGGTGCGCATCAAACACAAGTTCGCCTCGGGTGCGGCTCGGGTGCGTGTCGGGTGCGCACCCGTTAATTTCCATTTATTTTTTTATTTACATAAATTCAGATGCGGCTCGGATATGGTTCGGGTGCGGATCCGACACTTCGGGGGTTGAATAATAATTTCCAAAACATATTTCGGGGGTTGAAAGATAAAACTTAATTTTTTGGGGGTGAAAACATAAGATGAATAATACTAACCAAATTAGGGGGCACGCAAGTTCAGCTGATAGAGAGAAAGAGAGATCGCAGCAGCCGCGACCTCCCTCGACACACCGGCGACCTCCCGTGACACCCACCGAACAATCGCAGCCACCCACGACACCACCTAACAACCGCGACCACCCACGACACCACCGAACAGCCGCGACCACCGAAAACCATCGGGGACCTCCGGCTACTATCGGGGACCTCCGGCAACCACTCGTGACCACCCTACTCACCTCCGGCAGCTTTGCTTCGAAGGTATGTGTCTGACTTCCTCTTTGTCTTCCTATGTCTTCAATTTTTTTTGTTTTTGGTTTCTGCTGAGACTTGGACGATGTAGAATGTGGAATGTTATGTGTTTTTGTGTAATTATAGTCTCACTTCTCACATCAATTTTTTTTTTTATTTTGCTGTGACACTGTATTTTTTGTGGTCATGGAACCCTTAGATACTTGATGGAATACTTTGTTTGTTTGATAGTTTGAACTTTGATGCTATGTTGCTACTTTTGTTATGAATATGATGTATTTGGAGGTGGTTATTATGTATTTGATGGTATTGTACTACCGTTGAATGGTTATATATATATATATATATATATATATATATATATATATATATATATAATATTTGTCGTATCCCCGCCGCACCGGTATCCTAAAATTTTCAAAAATGCCATATCCGCGTATCCGCACCCGTAACCGTGCTTCTTAGATTCTTAAGGAACTTCGGTTTAAACCCGAAATAGATCGAACTACAATTGAAACAGCCTTATCTCGTTTCCATTGGAGAGTCCTTATTCGGTTTGACCCGAATACATGATGTGGTAAGGGCATTTAGCTGGAGAGACATAATACTTGGTTGAGACTACAGCCGAAATACGGGATTAAAGTAATGACAAAGGCGGCACATCCATGCACGCTAGATGTGATTATGAGGGTTTCTCAAGTACGATTTGAATGAACCGCCCTAAAGGGGCAAACCATGCACAAAATACATGCAAAGGAAAAGCACAATGCCTGTAAGACGTTGGAGGGTGATCCTGGCTGGAGTAAACCCAGTACAGAAACACAGATAATCCAACATTGGCAAGGACGCTACAAAAAAGACGAAACTAAAAACAAATCTGCCTAAAAACTCCATGACTCTAGATATCTATCACACAAGCGCAGATCTTTGCCTAATTGAGCAGCCAAGCAGATGCTTGTTCATTATAGATGGTGAAGGTTATGGTACTACATCAAAATGAAATAGAAAGATAAGCACAAGAACTAATACCAAAAGCAGAAAGAAGCAAAAATACCAAGCTGACAACTCTGACAACCACAAAACAGTAAGGCCACGGATAAACACAGCTAAAGGTATATAAAAACAGCTCTGACAGTGTCATGGCCACTAACAGAGGGGGAAGATAAAGATCTTCAAGGAAATAAGACAGCTCCATAAATTCAGCACTCTAGAAACCCCAGAGTCCAGATACTTTCCTTGACAACACACTCTATATGATGCAGGTTTTCAATATTTAAAGAGGAAAGAACAGGTTTTGCAGTGGCATAGGTAGCAAGATAATGCTTACTGAACAATTGCAGGCCATGAACATAGAACTACCTTCTAAAATGCAGTCTCAATTATAAAAAGCTTTTTTTTAATCTCTCCACAGATAGACAGTAACCAAAACAACTACACTCACTGACTCGAACACTTCAAGGCCTTCTACAATTCCAACCCTCATCCCCAAAAAGCCGAGGCAAAAAAAAAATCACATAAAACCACACAAAACTAGTAAGCAAATCTCTGCAAAGGAATGACAAAGAAACTAGTCATTACCGTCAGTCGGTGGCACATGCGAACTATTTCTTTTCTGATGTCCTTTCTTTTTAGATTTGGAAGAAGAGCGAGTTTTCTTCTGCTCTTTCTTACCAACTATTTTCAGACATCCGTCAGTTGTTAGTAATGCTTCAGATTGCACTAAAGCCTCGGATCTTTCAAAAGTAAGGCGGCGAAATATCAACTCTTGTGAGGGAAATAGACGAGCGACATCATCATCAACTGTTTCATAGACGACATCATCAACTATGATTGGACCAGTTAAGGAAGAGGTGATCTGCGGAAGAAAAAAGGAAAGCAATCAGAGAAAAAAAAATCACCTGTAGGAGACATTACATCATCTCAAAGAAGTAAATGGATCTGGTGCAACTCCTACAACAACAGCATTGATGTTCGGCTAGAAGTAGTGGCAATCCATCATTCTAAAAGTTGTTGATGGCTCTGGTGCAACTCCACTATCATATGTATAGTCAAACAATATAGCAGCGGCCTTAGAAATCTAATTATGCATATAGGAAAGCTGAAGCTGAGAGAGCCTTGTACAGTCATATCCTACTGACATTCTCTCACATCGCCATGTCGACTTAAACTTTCTACTAATATCAAACCAATCTCAATTTTATTTCTGAGTCTAAAATTTAAATTTGTTAATTTTGCTAATGTGTTACTCATATAGTTGCAGCAACAAAACTTTGTCGCTAAAAAGGGGGAATATTTAACTTATTTTATCTTTGGTCATTCTACCTTTTCTTTTTTTTCATTTTGATTTGGAAACGCAGTCCAACTGATGATAGAAGATTTGTTTTAAAAGTATCCCAGTATCCCACTTAAGACTTATACACAAGTCTTTTTGTTGTTGTATTGACTTTTAAGTTTTAACTATATGATGTATATATGAAAAGCATGTTATTATATGTCACAGCACTCATATTTGAAGTTGCTACGTATTTTTAACATTGTCTCTTAGGATTTCTAAAGGCCTCTATTTTTTTGTTATCCTGAGCTTGCTATGTCTTCATGGCATGTTACCATATGTCACACCACTCATCTTTGAAGTTGTGATAGATGTGTTTGGAATCAGCCTCTTGTTAGGTCTTCACTGAACGGTAGGTTTTAACACAGTCCAATCATTGTTTCATTGGAGACTTAACGTTTATAATCTCATTATCGCCCTCTTACCATTTCTACATCTTGAGTTCATTTTTATCCCTGAGTTTAGTATGCACACTCGTATGTGACTTGCTTTTGCTATAGCTGTTCTAGAGACTTGGCTCTTTTTGCATAATACTCCCAACAATAGTAATTGGCTAGTGAACAAACAAACCCTCTTGTTGCAACGAGCATTTTTGACAATAGTTAACAACTATTTTGGTAGTAGTTATATGACGATCCTGAGTGCAACGCACTAGGTCAAAACTAGTAATAATCATAAGACAAGTAACTTAATACGCCTTGCAAGCAATAAGAGCAATAAGTACTACAGCATATTCAGCATTATGTTTTTTTCAAGCTAAATGCACTTAATGAAGTCCAAGGTGCGGCAGCCTGTTGACAAGTATGTAAGTCAACAAATCTGCCAAAGGCAGGCAAATCCTAAATAAAGGCCCACTGACAAACCAGCAGCCTGATCCATGGACAGTAGGAAATTATGAGCACCAAAAAACTACAAGGTCGAACTGGAACCATCGGTTCGGACCACAAATCTTTAGTCAGTTCGACCCCTTGTCCTTCCTGCTAGTATCCTAATTGTCTAGTCAACTGTGGTTAGAGCATCTTTTTTCTCATATCCAAGTCCATCTTTCCTCTAGGAAGTATTTCTAAAAAACTTCATGCCATAATCCTCATCATTTATTTATGCGATGGGCCTCTCACTAAATTTCAGACAGATAAAAAATATCCCACAAGTTGGACTATCAGAAGAAAGACAACGGTCTTTCTGGCACAGGAAGTCTAGCACTTGTTCTTTTCGGGCATGACCCAGTAATTCTGGGCAGTTATGAAACACAAGTTCATCAGAAGGAAGGAAGACCTATCAACAAGGAAAACCCAGTAATTCAGGTTTCAAGTAAGATACATCGTTCATGTAGACTAAGTAGCTCCGTCCATACTTATCAACAAGTTTGATTCTAACGATCACGGGTAGCCCCCTATTGGCACCTTATAGCCGTCGCACAGTAGCCCATTGAATTGAAAAGGTCCCCTTTGAAAAGAATCCCCCCTCCCAAGAAATTAGTAGAATTAGAGGCATTGGGAAACTGCTAATATTCAAGAGTTTCCATCCTTGATGACAAAGCATATTTACAAAGTTTAGTAGGTCATATAAGTAATCGTCCCATCCGAGTAACCCGAACAATACCTATGTAACATTTGGATCAAATAAAAAGCCTATGCTTAAAAAAATATAGATCAAGATTTAGCGACGAGAAAGGAAGTCACCGTATATGCCTGTCCTACATGATGCTTTTAGGTTTCTGGTACCTGTAGCAACACGCTTGTTCGACCTACTTATTGTTATTATAGTCATCCCATTTGGGCAAAGGATGTTTTCCCCACGATCTCTGCTGCTCTTTTAGTATTCACGGATGATATCAGTACTGGGATCAGCTAATTAGGTTAGATGGTAGGCTAGGTCACCTTCGTAGTGCTTTAAGCTTCTTCTCTATTTGGCTTTTCTTGATAAATTATTACTTTTCAAAAAGAATTGTCTTGAAAGAGACATTATTCTTGATAACACCCCAGGCAAACTACACCCCATGTCCATACATCCAGGAGTCTAAGCTCTCAGGAGTGCGTCTTACTCATTGGCACCCTATGAAACTGGCTATGGCAACCCATATTTATGTCTACTTGGAACCTCTACTTCGGTTGCAGGTTGCCATAAGTGAAAACAAACACAAGCGAATGGCTCGCGTGTGCCACAAAACCCATCACATGACCTTCATCAGCTTAATGTTCTAAAAACAGGACCAGAGATAATACTGGCGAAAGGACTGCTTCATGGTTCACTAGCTCAACTGCGGTCCAACCGTGGTTGAACTGTGATGTCACAATGCACAATTATTCATTGACATAGTAACAGGTATAAGAATAACAAATGGCTTCTACTACTTAACACAAACATATCCACAAGAAGACGGTGTTTGTATTCAGTCATGGAAACTCACGTTTGTCATTGACATTTATTCATGATAAAAACGTTTAACAACAACATATATGTACACACATGCAACTCACACAAAAAAAAAGGGAAAAAAAAATCTAGAGATCCAAATATAATATTCAAAAAAGGTAATATTTGCGTGGTCTGTATGATTTATTTGACCCGTGGGGTTCAGAAAGACCAGGGAGGTTTAACGATCTACCAGTTTGCTCAGGTAATTTTTATGATTTTGAAGCGCCCATTTTGGGGTATTAGCCAAACCGGACTCTGGACTTGTCCACGCTTCAACCGAAACGACCATGCCAAAAAGGTTTATAAAAAAAATTCAACCCCATTTACATGACACATACATCGAACTTGGCAAAATCAAACTCACCACTGTGGCGCTTCAACTACAAGCTGCCACCACCGTACACCATTTCTAAATCTCCATGAAGACCAACAAGATTGAAAAAATACCAGGTTGCAAGCCTCTCACTTTGAACATCCAAAGCTTTCCAAGCCCATTAATCACGTAAACTAACACCCACAATACGAGAAATTGCAACTTGAAGAAGCAACCACGGCAAAACACTACTAAACCTCAAAAGCACAAATAATCAAGCTCGCAATCTGTTACCAATGCATACCTTGGACTCCATACTTATGCTCAAGACAACTGCGGATCATGTGGAACTCTTCACTTTGGCTTTTTAAAAGCTAGAGGCACCATCATAGCTACACAGAAGAACTCGACTAGAGCTTTGAGGGTGACAGGTGATTGTGGCCACTAGAAACGTCAGGGAGAGAATTGATGTCCCAAAAACATAGGGATCGCAAAGGCTGGGAAAGAACAGAAACCCTAGTCACCACAGAAGGGACAAATCTATGGATCAGCGTATGAAGCCTCATTTAAACTAAGAGATCGCGCCCATCAACCATTCAAGAAAAATAGAAAGACATGTGACTCAAGGTGGCAAAAGTTTAAGAGGGGGAAAAAAGAGATGTAAGTAACAGAGAGAAGGATCTTAATCTGAAGCTTTCAAACATTACCACCTCAAATAAACAAGTGCCACAGATTTAAGAAACAGACGTTTCACTGTCACCATACGTCTGGCCAAATTGCTTCATGATTGATGTGGTGAGTTATGGACCAATATGAACAACTTATGTTAGTTTTAATGATACAACATTATGACTTTTCCCTTCAAAATAAGTAGTGGTGGAAAGCAAGAACGATACTATCCCGTAAATATAAGCTTGGTCAAAGTGAAACACATTTTATGAGCTTAGAACCTGGTGAATAACTTTCCGTTGCTTGATTCCATCACTTGCTGCCAAAAACCTGAAACAAATATTTCCACAAAGACAGGTGAGTGCTGCGAAAAGCCACAGGTAATTTGAGAATGCTTTTGCTTGCTATGCATGAGATTAGATATGCCTGATAAAAATGTTGAGTTCAAATATGATCAATAGCAAATGAGATTTTGGGATGGCTTTATCATTTGATAAGTACCTTCAAATAGTTCATATTTCGAATTGAGTGAGCTTGTTAAAGCTTAAGATAGTTCTCTGTTTGCGTCAAGTCAGGTCCATAATGTGACAAGTGCACCCAAATCACAAGCGGGAGGATGGTAAGATAGTTTGACTGAGATCAATTGTAGGATTCTCGTCATATAGTGGTGAATCTCACAGATGTCGCGAATCTGCGCTCCTATCCTGGGAGCTTCATGGGAGAGTGATATATCATATAAGGTAAGATGGGAGCCCAACACGGCATGGGTCAGATTCTTAAGCCACGGAATCTCTGATTCAGTTAGTCATGGTTCTCCTCTTAGGCATTTTAAAGCAACAAGGGTAGAAACTCGAGAGGCACACGAAGAAGATGACTAATATTCTCACGTGTATTCAAAGTCAAAGCCTCTCGCTTTTCCAGCTTGGTGGAGGACCTACAAGTTTAGCAAGCTGCTGATGTAACCGGCAGTGCATTCATTTTCCCAGATAAGTATATGTTTTTTTAACAAAGCCTAGCTTTGTGGGTAACAGATGGCTACTGTCAGCAAATAAGATACAATCTCATGAAATAACAAAGGCACATATTTTATGGGAATATACAATTATTTCTCTTTTTATGTACTATAATTATATTTTACTTATTTATTCAAGCAGCTCCCAACTCAGATTCTTCTAGATGTCTACAAATCCCAGCCGCTCCAGCTCCCGATCCCGCTCTGTGAAACTAAGGGACTTTGTTTTAGAATAACTTGCGTTAGATGACGTGTGTCTAACTCAAAAGGCGTAGAATCGAAAAAGACCTCCATTTGGTGTACCTTACACAACATAATACAAGTTGTGGCAAGATTGACATGATAGCCAAATTATTACAGTGATTGCAAATAAAATACAAGTACACCTATTTTTAGCATATTCGTATAAAAAATTACCATAATACTATGTTTATTTCATCATGCTTCTTTTAGTCCATTTACACCACTTAGGCTTTTTCAAGTTTTTAATCATACATCCATACTAATAGATAGCTGCATCAAAGCTGTGTACAGAGTTCACCCCCTCAACATGTGACTTATTACTAACACAAAGAAAACAGTACTGGAATATATGAATGAGGCTCCGATGTCCACACAACGAAGAATAAATTGATGCAAGGAGTAACTTACGGAATTTGAGCTCCATTATCATGTTTGCCAGGTGCCAGTTGTTTGACAAGAGGAGATAGATCCTTCTGAAAGTTGGAATAAGCAGTCTTATCACTTGGTTCTTATATCACTACTTGGCATGCCACTCATCAGCATCTAAATGAAGAAAAGTATCACCTGTATATCATCTATGCTGGCACTAGTGTGGTTGATGTCAAGTAGAACCTAAGTTTAACGCAAAAGAATGTTTAGTAGGCATGTTATATGATAAGCATTTAGTGGACAGCTCATAAAGAGATTGTAGTATACCATAACTAGACGAGCCGCCCTTGAGCTTTCAACAACTGTCCATTGTCCTTCTTCTGAGCAGAAGAGCCATTCGCGAGCCCGAGTCTGAAATCTAATATTCAGTTTGACATTCTAAATATACAGCCTATACTAGAACTGCATAAAGCAACAAAAGAAGAACTTCAAATTGCTCTGTTTTTTATTCATTTTTTAAGCAGAAAAGCCCTTTCGATTCACTTGAGTAAATTGTTGCGCCACACTTTTGGGAGACAAAGCTCAATGGCCACATGGGTGAGACGCCACATGGTATGATGCAACGATCCATCCACTAGCCCCCTGTGTATGTGAGGACACGGTTCCCACTCTCTAATGTCCAGCCCCAAACTTATACCGCTATACCAATCTCACTCCCACCAAATTTAGTTCCACTTTTGCAATTACAGAAAGACTTCAAATCAAAGAAAGCAAATACATCAATTGTGTTGAAACAATATTGGAAAAAATCAAGGGCTAATGCCAAGTATCACCCCAGTACAGCTTAAGTTCCCAACGTTTCAAATGTGATAATTAAGTACCTAAGTTTCAAAAATGAGCCAAATCAGTACTATCAGTAACAGGCTTCAACGGCCGTTAAACTTTATCGAGGGCAATTGTGTCAATAACAAAAAAACAAATCTTAAAGACACGTGGCACTATCACCATCTTTCAACTCTCTCTTTCTTAATTTAATCACTATAAAACAAAATCTCTCTCTCTCTCTCACACGCACATGCACACGCACACCCCACCACCCACCACGCACCACAAGGCAACTGCAGCCATGGAAATTGGAATCTCATTGGCAATGAAGATTGCAAAGAGAGATCCATTTCGCTTTATCGCGGTGCTCGTTGGGTTATCGCCGCCGCCAGATGGATAATACAGGTGTATGCTGGTCATAGCCAAAAGCTTTAGCCATTTGATGAGTGCTAAGCTAAGCATTGATGGTTGAAAAGATTAAAGCTTAGTTGCAGGAAACTCCTGATATGGTGACGTTTCTCTCTCGGAAACTCGCTTTTGCGATCCTAAGTTAGGAGCTCCATGCATGGGATCTCGTCCCAAGCTAAGATGGGAACTCGATCCCGCTAGCTGGATAGAGATGCATGGAACAAGTGATAGAATACATGAAAATCAAGCTCTTTTCAACTCAATTCCTTATTTCTCTCTTCCTTCAAGTCCTTAAAGTCTCCTTGTCTGTTGTTGCTATCTATGTAAACTATGCTAAACAAATAATAATACTCTTTACGCATTTATTTATTCAAGCCGCTCCCAACCTCAGATTCTTCTTGGTGCTTACGCTTCCCCGCCCCCACTCCCGCCCCCGCCCTCGCCCCCGCTTTGTGCAACTAAGGATTAAAGTACTTCTCCAGTGCATTGAGTTCAAGGGATGTTCAAGGATGGGGAGAATAAAGAGGGATGATGAAATACTTGAGATCCAGTCAATTGAAGGTAATTACAGGAAAATGATGAGGTGAAATGCGAGTTATACTATTTGTTCTCAACATTCGAGATATATAAATGAAATGATGAAAGTTCCCTGGACGTGTTTGCCGTAATATTCAGCTAGTTCTTATGTGATATGTATTTTCTGCAGCCAGAAAGTTAAACTGGCTCTGTATCACCATTTGAGTTTTATTTTGTGTAGCCTCCATGAATATGTCAGATGGAGTATACACAGAGAAAAGGAGGCAGAGGCATGAAGAGAGAACTAAGGAGTGAAACCATGTGTGTGTGTTTATGTCTGGGTTGTGTGTGTGTGACGGTGAAACTGGGTGTTGTGTGTATGTGTGTGTGACGGTGAAAGTCTCTCTCTCTCTCTCTCTCTCTCTCTCTGTGTGTGTGTTTTGTGTGTGTGTGTGTGTGTTACAGTGTGTGTATGTGTCTGTGTGTGTGTTGTACTGAATTAAAGAAGAATAGACAGAGAGAGGAGAGAAATTTTTCGTAATGACTGACTTTTTACCGGCATCCGTAACCCGTTAGCCATAGGACTAATTTGGCTCGTTTTATTAAACTTAGGTAGTTATTTGGCACATTTTAAATGTTGGGTACTTAAGTTGTACTGGGGTGATACTTTTAGGGCACAGATTTGCCATTAGCCCAAAAATCAACTATGTGCTTTTTCCCTCTATAGAAACTGCACAACATAAAAGTGTATGACAATTCTGATGAAGAAACAATGAAGTTTGAGGCAAATTACTTAAATAGTTACCATATGTAGTATATAAGCAATACGAAGTTGCAATTGTATTCCAAATCGACCACAAGGCTTCGCTTCCCCATTCTTAATCTTTTAGAAAGTTGGGTTATTCTGTTACTTTTAATATGATGTTGCAGTTATCTGCATACTAATGGTTTCTCCTTTAATTAGTGTATTTTAACTTCTAACCTTTTTCTAGACTCTAAATAGTAAATACAATCTCAATATAATCCGTTAATCTTTTCCCACATTCAACTCTCTAGGATGCTCCAGACAAGATTGTTGATGAGTGGCTTATGGATCGAATTTTCCGGACCTTTTATGTCTCTTGATTGTTTTGGACCCCGGCTTAGTGCAAAGAGATTCCCAAGTTTTGTTTGCACTCTTCTTAGCTATTTACAAACTTCAATTTGATTTGAAATTAGGTGCATATTTGAATATTGTTGGGGTTTTGCTGATTTCTTTCAGCAGGTTTTCCATGATGAGACGTGATTATTTTGCAATTGTTAGATGCCTTTGACGCGTTAGCCAGAAATTGGTGGCAACCAAGTCAGTGTAAGTGTGCATGTTTCCTATTATCAAGCTTGACTCTCTCCCAGGTTTGTGTTGCACAAGGCAAGCGTGATAGCTGGTATTATGAGGACAAGGAAACCAGATGGGAACGGGGATCTGGGGTAGACACATATTGCCAGTTTTACGTTTTTAAATTCGCATATAAAGCAGATCTTCACGTCTTCTCCAAGGTTGTTGTCTAATCACAATCTAATATTTTCTAGGCCATCTCAAAGGTAGCCCAGTGCACGAGACTTCCTTGATTGTGAGGGTCTGGAGAGGGTTGATGTACGTAGCTTTACCCCCATTTTGGCAAAGAGGCTGTTTCCGAGTGTCGAATCCGTGACCTCCAGGTTAAAATAGAGCAGCCTCGCCGTTGCACTAAGGATCAACCTAATTGCAATTAAATAGTGAGAAGTCTGTATCTGATGCAATTATCCTGACAAATGAGACTTGAATTAGGATATCAAGGTTAGAAATCAGACAATCCGCTTGAATTTTGTCGATAAACATAATGTGGTTTAAACTTATAACTGAATATCGAACTTAATGAACTCATGTAGTATCTTTTGCTTTCTTATACAGCACAAGTGTTTTGTTCTGCTTTTTACGAGTTATTATCTTCTTTTATTCCATCATTTGTCAACTTTGCAGATCGCAACCTGTATGCGGTGAGCACTTGGAAAGGATTGGTAGTGGAATAGTCCTATTTGCCCTCTTAATTGTTTCTACCTCTCTCTCCCCACCCGCCTCCGTAATTAAGTCTTACATGACTTTTTTAGTACCTCAGATATGAGGGTGCTAGTTTTACAATTTTATATTCAAATATAAAGCAGATTTTCACATCCTCTCCATGGTGGTTGTCTAAATCACAATCTAATATTTTCACGCCATCTAAAAGAAAAAAATAAGGGTGGCCCAGTGCACAAGACTTTCTCGATTGTGAGGGTCCCGGGAGGGTTGATGTAAGTAGCTTTACCCACATTTTGGCGAAGAGGCTGCTTCCGAGTATCAAATCCGTGACCTCCAATTTAAATGGAGCAGCCTCACCATTGCGCTAAGGATCACCCTCAATTGCAATTAATTAAATAGTGAAAAGTCTATATCTGATGCAATTATCCTGACAAATGAGGCTTGAATTAGGATATGAAGGTCTGAAATCAGACATCCCGTTTGAACATTGTTAATAAACATAATGTGGTTTGAACTTATACCTGAATATCGAACTTAATGAACTCATGTAGTATCTTTGCTTTCTTATACTTCAGAAGTGTTTTGCTCTGCTTTTTACGAGTTATTATATACTTTTGTTCTATCATTCGTCAACTTTGCAGATCGCACCCACATGCAGTGAGCACTTAGGATTGGCAGTGGTAATGCTAGCTAAGAAAATACTACAATTTTCCCTCTTATTGGTTTCTACCTCCCTCCCCCACCCACCTTCGTAATTAAGCCTTATGACTTTTTTAGTACCTCAGATATGAAGGTGCTCCAAGGGCTTAATACAATCTAAGCTGAAATGTTCAATTATGGAATGGTACTTCATATCATCAGCAAAACAAAAAAGCTTGGGAGACTTTATACCTTGCAAGCTTGCTGCATGATGCATGATAAAATGTTTTTTACATGAAAAAGATTCACATATTTGAAGGGGGGCTCGGGATATTCGTAGTGGCTGCTTAAAAAGTACAATGGAATTTGTACGTATTTTGTTCCTCGACACAGGGAGTTCAAAGTCAAAGTAGACTTCAATAAGGTTCTATGTCTTGGTACTGTTTTGAGATGGCTAATTAGGGAACACATTTGTTGGTCTCTTACAACTTTCTTATAAAGGGGTTTTGTGCTGTCCCTACGCATTTGATTAACAATATCTCATTACTCTATTTTCTCATGGCATAATTCCTCCAGTCCTCTTTCTTTGTCTTTTTTTTCTCTCTTTTTTTTTTTTTTTTTTTTTGGGTGGGGGGGGGGGGGGGGCTGATGCTAGGGGTGAACTAATTTTTATTTCTTTTGCATTGCATGGGTCGTGCTTCGTACGTAAAATTAAATTGGATATATCTTTTAGGCAACCATATTACTTGTAAAACCACGGTTCCAATTGCAGCGCATCAAAACATCCCGGTGCAGAGCACGGGTAAATACATACGACTGGACTTGCTTGTCTGTCTTAGTAGTATTCAGCATCTTTATTATATCGTAAATATCTGACGTTTGGAATCCTGACTGTTTATAACTGAGTAAGGAGATATAGCAAATTTCACCTCCCTCACAACTTCTTGGACAACAGGTACAAGTTACGCTCTAACTAGGTATGTTGTGTTTATGCTTTGCTAGCACACTAGTTAACTTAGCATGGGGGCTAGAAACTAACCTTCGGAACGAGGAAAACCCCACAGTGGTACAAGAAAGGGTCAGACTGCTGCTGAGCATCAAGAATCACAGATCTGTACGTGAAGTGGGAGCGCCCTGCTTCACCCAAAGTAAGCTGGATCCGCCGACCTGGGCTAAGCTCTCCAAGATCACCTTCTGCTCCTAGTTGCAAATCTTCGAACGAGTACAATATATCAGAACCATTGGCATGTTCCGCACGAACTTTATTCTCAGTTTCAAGTGCTTCAAAGAGTCCACGAGCCTAAAATATGTGAGTAGCTATTTTCAAAAATTCCAAAATATATGCACGTAACTGGATTAAAATTCAGTGACCAAAACTCTTATGCAACTAAACATGCAAATAACAAACTTTACCCAACAAACAAAAGGGGGAAGCCCGTTTCTCTACCTGATCCTCGTAACAAGCAATACTAGAATGATCGAATGTTGATGATATTTGCTGCAAAACAGCTGAAGTCCCTTTTTGAGCTATCACCATAAATGTTTGTAGGGTAGGCTTGTTAGATGACTTCTGAGGTATAGCATGAAGGCTTATATTCCACCCATAACGGAACTTGGAGAAAAGTAAACCTGAAAGAAGAGCAATAACCATTAAAGCATCTATTATCAGCATGACTGCAGACAAGTAGTAAAAGTTGAAACACACACAGCAACATAAACTGCAATTAGCAACCCAGTCATGAGCATATTTCTCTTCGAACTGGCATACCTTCATCTTAAAAAGAACTGAAAACAAAAAACAACACTCGAACAGCTTGATGAAAAAATTTACCCAAAACATGAGCTTCTCCCAACGTGAGGCAAATAAATTTCCCACCTGATTTTAGAACTCTCTTTACCTAGCAATAGAAAACGCAACATGTCACTCCAACAAAAGATTTTAAACACTTATTGCTGAGAGTGATCAAATTTCTAGTACAGATAACACATTTATGACACTATTCACAAACTAAATTAGTCCACCGCACCTCTGACAGGTATTGACTCCCTAGCTTAGGACCAAGCTCTGGTTCCATCAACGCATCTAATCCTCCCTTGTCAAGCACAGCTTCAAAGGCTTCATCTGGAAACTGAAAACTAGATGTTAGAGAAACAATGAGGGGAAGAAGAGAGTGGAGAAAAATTTAACTACATCTTCAACGAAGAGAGTTAATCCCACATAATATGAATACCAGGGCGAGCCTTGGCACATGGTAAGGTTGCTCCACTGTGACCTTGTGGTCACGGGTTCAATTCGCCGAAACAGCCTCTTGACAAAAGCGGGGGACGGGCTGCGTACATCAACCCTCCAAAGGCCACCACAATCAAGGAAGCCTCATGCACTGGACAGCCCTCTTCTTATGAATACCATAAGAAAAACATTAATGCAAAGATCACAAACAGCTATTATCAGGGTGCCGCTCCAAATGCAACACGGCGCCGACATGACAGACACGACAAATGTCAATTAGCAGCCACAGCACACTCTGATGACTCTATACAACAATCTTCGACAAAGTGATAACGATGAGATTGAGCTAGCATTCCATTGAATCGAATTGAGGACAACACAACAATGACGAGGAATATCGAAAGAAGAAATAGACGACGTCTATCTTGATTTTGCGTCAATTTTTAACTTGGCCCTCAATAAGTAATATTCCCGATTAACAATATTTCTAAACTTTGAACTTTTGAGTTGGTGCTCGATGGTGAAGAAATAGGGTAATGATGATTCCGTTACTACTGCTTGGTGGAATAAGTAAATGATGATGATGCTGGTCGCATTGGCCCGATGATGATGATCATGGGCAGTGCTTTGGTATGAGATAGTGATGGCTGAAGATGGAGCAATAATGAAAAGGAAAATATGGATGAGAAAGTGAAGAAAGACAAGTGCAAAAGAAAAACTAAACCGATCAAGTTCGTATTCTACTCAAGTAGAAAACAAAACAAAGTCAAGTTTCCTCTTTCTTTCAAAGTCGAGTTTCCTATTTCTTTCAGTTATAACACACTAAAAAGCTCTCTAATTAGAAGTACGCCTAAGTTCAAATAAAAACAGCAGTTGCGTACACAACCGGATGTACCAGATTTACATGGTTCGGCAATGGGAACAAATAAAGGCCACACCTAGAGACTTAACATCATGACGTAGGATGGACCTTAATAACAGGTATTTAAGGCTGTCCTACAATCAAGGATTGCAGGCTAGGGTTTAGATCAATATAATTTTGGATTGAGAATCTAGGATCGAGGAATAACAAAGTGAAATTTGATTGGCTGATTTGGGACTGTTTAGGGTGCAGTGAACAGTGCCCATGAACAGCATTTTTGTATTTCAATTAGGAAACATAATAGAAAAGAAAATAAAGGATAGGAAAAACCTTAGTCTCACTAAGGCCTTCTAGGAATGTCACCTAGAAAAGAGTCTCACCGTTGAAAAAGTAAAGCTGCTTCTGAAAATTCTATTCATGAGCCTTCTATAGAGAAAACAAAAGAGACCTTTACTACTAAGTAGATGATTTCTATACTCTAGAACCTTTCAGATTATTAAAACTAAACATAAAACCTGATACCTGATATCGAAAGGACTCTGAGAATATAGTAAACACTACAGACTAAACTTAATAACAAAGGACTTAGAAACATCTAATCTGCCCTAAGTACAGCTAATATGCTCCAAAATACCCTTCCTTAGAAAATTTGCCCATTAATTGTCTCCGTCTTGAAAGAACTCACTCCGATCGAGTTTAAGGCTTGGTAACTTGTAGAGTTCCAAATTAAGGGTTTGAAGAGCACCACTGATTAATTTAAGCTTGTACAACAGCCCATGTTTTCTCCTTTTCTTCTTTTCCAAAAATATGCTCTAGCTTTAAGGGTCTGTTCCCGGACAATTCCTCACGATTTGAAAGAACTCGTCCGACGAGTTTAAGCCTTGATACAAGTCTTGAAGATTTAATTTGTGCCCCCGAGATCTCTTGCTATACTTCATTCTCTTTGTCACCTAATTGATCACCTTTGAACTCTTCCATCTTCGCATTCGACAAAAGAGTGATTCTCAAACATTATAGCAGTTTTAGTGCCGATAGAATGTCTTTCTAACATTTCGAATAGATTTAGTAGGCGCTCTTGTTGGATCTTTGAAATTAGAGGTGAATTCCATGAGATCAGGACTGCCTTCAAAATGCTGGCTAACATCCTCAATAGCTTCCTTTTTACGCTCAATGTGCTCCGTAAGATACATGCAACAAATGTGCAAAGCACGTGAAACTGCAATTGGAAAACTTTCAAGTACTTCAAGTCGTTCTTCCTTTTATCATCCTATGCATACTTCAATTCAACATCTAAGAGAATAGCTTCTCGGGTAGATCCGTAGTAGGCTTATCTTCAAGGTTTTAACCCGCTTCGTGTTTTCTCAAGAACGTCATGCGTAATGACCACAGCCACCACAAATTCGACATGAGGGAAGGACATTATTCTGTTTAGCACCTCTACTACTCTTACGGATTTACACTCGTATGCATCTTGAGTTAGTATACCGAAATTTTGTTGTCACATTTAGTAGGTGGAGAGACCTTGTCATACAAGTTTTGTCAAAATCTAGCGAGTAGAAATGCTTTTTCAACATGCCTTTCATCTGCTCCAACGTATAAAGCTGGCAGATAGTTCTTCAATGAAGCTCCTGTACCACCGTACACGTGCTGCCCCTGTAAGTTCTCCTTTTGCAAAGCGAGCCTTCACATTCTCCAGAGGGTAATGAAAAATAACTTAGACAGAGTCCAATCAAGAATATTTACCTCGTTACCGCAGAAATCATAGGTCTCCAGACGTAGTCTACCCATTGCGATAGTTGATCAAAACCTATGAAGCACGGGTACGGGTGCGGGTGCGGATACGACACGGGTGCGGATACGCGGATACGGCATTTTTGAAAATTTTAGGATACGGGTGCGGCGGGGATACGGCAAATATTATATATATTTTTATATATATAATATATGATATATAAATATTTTTACTATGTACAACTAGCATTTAAATTCTAAATCAAATACAATACCATTCAACAAACATTTATACGCGATATTGAAGACAGTGTGAAATCAAGTCTTCAAAAAAATATTGAAGACAGTGAAGAACAAAATATTGAAGACAGTGGAGACATTAGACATACCTTCGAAGCAAAGCTGCCGGAGGTGAGTAGGGTGGTCGCGAGTGGTCGCCGAAGGTCCCCGATGGTCGCCGGAGGTCGAGGGAGGTTTTCGGTGGTCGCGGCTGTTCGGCGGTGTCGTGGGTGGTCGCGGCTGTTCGGCGGTGTCGTGGGTGGTCGCGGCTGTTCGGTGGTGTCGTGGCTGGTCGCGACTGTTCGGTGGGTGTCGTGGGAGGTCGCCGGTGTCGAGGGAGGTCGCCGGTGTGTCGAGGGATGTCGCGGCTGCGATCTCTCTTTCTCTCTTTCAGACGAGATCCGTGTGCCCTATTTTGGTAAGTATTGTTCATTTTATGTTTTCACCCCCAAATAAATTAAGTTTTGTGTATCAACCCCCGAAATTATCTTCTGGATATTATGTTTTCAACCCAGAAGTGTCGGATCCGCACCCGAACCGCATCCGAGCCGCACCCGAACCGTATCCGAGCTGCACCCGAGCCGCACCCGAATTTCTGAAAATGAAAAAATAAATAGAAATTAACGGGTGCGCACCCGACACGCACCCGAGGCGCACCCGTGTCTGATGCGCACCCGACCCCGATACTCCTACCCTTTTGAAGCACCCGTGCTTCATAGATCAAAACTTCTGCAAGCTTCTTCTTATTGGTTGTGGCCTCCCCCTTTTCCCAGGAGCTTCTCCAACCTATCAAACTTCATATTAATATTGATTATTTCTTCTTCATCCCCCTGGAGCTATCTTCGAAAGACTGGAATTTCTTCAGTTGAGTAACACATGATGTTGATTGCATAAAACTTGCAGTCAGGACAACCGTCTCTGATGCCATATTTAAGGCTGTCCTGCGATCAAGGATTGTCGGGTGGGGCCCCCAGTGCTATCAAAGGCGCGCCTAGGTGCAAGGCGCACTCCCTGCGCCTCGCCTACGGCTAGGCGCATCCCCTTCGAAAAGGCGAGCGGGCGTAGGCACCCAGGCGCAAGGCAGCGGTGGAGGCTCAAAGAAAAGCCCAAAAATCCTAATTTTTTATTTTTGCATCATGGCATCATCTCAACCGTTCATTATCTTTTATTATTTATTTCATAAAATAATAAATCAATATTTAAACCACAAAAAAAACCTAAAACCCCAAATCCCTAATCAATCGATTGTCGTATTGTTATTTATTGTGCTAGCGTCCCGTCTCCAATAATTACTCTTTTTTAAGTAAATATACTCCTTCATTTTACCTTGTAGAGAAAGAAGATGAAATTGAAGAGGAATCTCTACCAGACTTGAAGCCTATGATTCCCTTTTGAGGAAAACATTGTTGCTTTAGCCTTCACTAATGATGAGGATGACATTGTCATATTCAATTAGGATCAACTACTTCACATTGGATCTGAAACTTTTTCTAGTGTTCAAAGTTTGTTAAATTGCCATGTTCTGAATTTTTTTACGTGATTTTATTGGTTTAATGCACTAATATCTATTTATTTTCTTTTGTGCCTCACTTCAAAAAGCGCGCGCACGCCTTGCGCTTAGGCTCTAGGGATCCTTTGCGCCTTAGGTGCGCCTGCGCCTTTAATAACTATGGTGGGGCTTGGATTAATAGAATTTCGAATTGAGAAGCAAGGGTTAAGGTTTAGAAACTACAAAGAGGTTTAGTTGGCTGATTTGGGGGGTGTTTAGGGTGCGGTGAACAGTATTTTCCTATTTTTAAGTAGGAAACAAAACAACAAAAAAAAAAAACAAAGGATAGGAATAATCTTAGAGCCTCGCCAAGGCCTTCTAGGAGTCTCACCTCAAACAAAATGAATAGAGTCTCACCATTGAGGGGAAAAAAAAGTGAAGCTGCTTCTGAGGATTCTATTCATGAACCCCCCTTAATAGTTCTTACAATGTTTGTTTTAAAAAGAAACAAAAATCACATTTCCTACTAAGTAAAGGATCCCATATTCTAGGACCTTCCAGATTACTGAAACTAAATACAAAAACTAATAATAAAAGGACTCTGAGAATATAGCAACTACTCCAGCCCAAACCTAATAACAAATAGACTTAGAAACATCTGATCTGCCCTAAGTATGCTAATATGTCCAAAATACCCGTGGTTAGGAAATCTGCCCCTCAATTCTCGCCGTCTTAAAACTCGACTCCGTCGAGTTTAAAGCTCGGATAAAACTTGTTGAGTCCTGGATAAAGGGTCTGAAGAATACCCCTGATTGAGTTAAGCTTGTACAACAGGCTCACACGACGCTCTCTCTTTCCTTTTGAATAATATGCTCTAGCTTTAAGGGTCTATTCCCTATACATCACTTACCAAATAGTTCATACTTAAATCCGAGCGGATCTTCAAATTCACCAGATACTCTGTGGGCCATGAATTCTATCGTCCTTCAGACAAGGTGGAAATAGAGAAAAGTAGAAAACTACTCGATACAAAGAACTGTTACGACTAGAACCTTTCCGACATTATAGGATTCCAACAAGAAGATTGAAACCGAAGAAGAATTATCTGCAAATGTTCACATCACCAAGAAAAAAGAACAGCAGGTCAGAGGTAATTTGATCTTTAATTTGGCTAAAAAAACCTCGTTTAGAGTACAAAATACATCAGAAAACGATGACTTAATATCAAGATGATCAAAGTCACTTCAGTCCTACAATTAATTGTATACCGTTTTACTTGAGACTTCCCAATTTGTACTTTTCCGCATGCGCACATTAAATATTATTATCGTTGCAAAGGTATAGAATGCACACAATAAAGGGGCTTCACAGGGAGAAAGGGAGGATCAAATGTTTCTGAACCTATATACTGCTATGTAGTTTCATCCTTCATACAAAATGATGGAATCTTTCATGACCAAAATGACGAGGGTAGCGTTTACAAGAATAATGGGCAGGGTTCATCAATAATGTAGGGTGAACTTCTCATGGAACCCCTTACCCTGCCGCTGATCTTAGACCCAATAAGGCCCACCTATTGAATCAAAAAAATGAAGTAAGACCCATAACCAATTTGAAACTTTCCCTAACGTTCATATTGCGCCGAAATTTGGGGCTCAGGAAACCTGATAATTTTACCACTAGTTACATCTACATAATGTTCTTCGGGATACACCTGTTCAAACTAGTGTTGCATCATGCATTGAGCCTCAGATCTGAAGTCTTACATAAATATCACAGAATAATGCATCAATTTTGCCCCTCTTTTGCAAGTTATTACACGGATATCTAAATGAAGATCTCGCCCGTGCAAATGCATAACAAAGCGGACCATTCTTTATGCCACTTCTGACTTCCAATTGCAATAGAAAAGATTGTAATAGAACAACATTCCGAGGGGACACAATCAAGTCATAAATTAAAATGAAACCAAGCAACGATATGTCACAGGCTCGCAGGGGCAAATCCAGTTGATGCCAGCTAAGCAAAGACAATTTAGGTGAAAAGAAAAAAGGAGAAGGCCAAGAAAGTCAAAATTGAAAGAGTTGAGAAACAACAAGTACAGAGTTAGAAAAGTTAGGTTCGGATATATGGAAAGTAAATTCAGAACAGCATATGCATCGAAGAAGAACCTTTCAGTGGCAAACTCACAAATTGTCTCAACTCACTTATTCTCAAACACTAATCCACTCAAGAACACTTTAACCATGCCCCCAAAGATAGGTCACTGGGATTCCATTTATAAGCAGTTGATAAAATGTATAGAACAAGAGCAGAGAGGAGAGAGCAGGTACGTAAGCAGGCCAAGAAGTGGAGCACAAGAATATCACCATCATGGGCGGTGTTTGGCGACACAGATAAGGGCTCAGGATAGGACAGGATAAGGCTGGACAAGCTATACTCTCGGATAAGGCCGGACAAGCAACAAATCCTATCCAGCGTTTGGAACAAGTCCGGATTATAAGCCGGATAAGCAATTTACAAAATGTAATGTAAAATAATATATATATATATACACACACATATATATCACAAAATTTTCAGATTTGTGGCAACTAGTGGAGACCGGCGGTCGACGGAGAAGACGGCGGAGAGGTCGTGAGATCTGAAGCTACCGGTGGAGAAGACGGCAGAGATCTGAAGCAACCGGCGGTGAAGACGGCGGTGGACAGAGGAGATGGGTTGAGGGGGAGGATGAGGCGGTGGACGAATGCGACGCGGAGAGACGCCGTGAGATTTGAAGCAACCGGTGGAGATCTGAAGGAAGCCGTGGAAAAGACGGCGGAGATCTGGAGCAACCGGCGGTGAAGACGGCAGTGAACGGAGGAGATGGGTTGAGGGGGAGGATGAGGTGGTGGACAAATGCAACGGCGGAGAGGCCGTGAGATTTGAAGCAGCCGGTGGAGATCTAAAGGAACTCGTGGAAAAGACGGCGGAAATCTGGAGCAACCGGCGGTGAAGACGGCGATGGACGGAGCCGTGAGGCTGGTGGACGTCCAGCCGTGATGGAGCATGGGGAGGAAGCTGCTGACGGTGGGTGGAACATGAAGAGGCCTCCGACAGCTGTGGCAGTGGTGGTGACAGGAAAGAAGAAATTGGGTGGGTCCCATTTTTTTATCCAATCTCAACAGGATAAATATTATACCACCCCCCCGATACAGAACTATCCCACTCCAGTGGCATAAAACAAATCCGAAGGATAACTTACCCGGCCTTTAAGTGCGCCGCCAAACGCCGGATAGGAATTTTTTTATCCTATCCCGAGCCCTTATCCTTGTCGCCAAACACAGTTATAGAGTATAGAGAATGTTAAAGTACGTAGTTACTCCCACTTATAGTGGAAGATAGGTCCCACAGTTCGAACCCGTGACCTCTAGGTCACAATGGAACAACCGTAACATTCCACCAGAGGGCACCCTTTCATTGCTTATGTAACATTATCCGAGCATCGGTTAACATCGAGTAGTTTTATGGTTGTCAGAGCGTAGGAAGCACTGGCACATTAAATAGGTCACTCTATTGTCACCCACAGTTTGGAACACTTTCAGAAATCCCTTCTTTTACCAGATTTATATGATCCCCACTAGGTAACTGGTGGCTTCATAGGTTTCCCCAGCAGTACACTTTCCACAGTAAACAGCATAGTTATAATTCCATTCCACCAACTCCCATTGTATTTCAAATATATTGGAGTAACAACCAACATCAACTGTGCTGCATACTTGGAATAGTACTTAAGTTTGACAGAGTTTGCAAGTACAACTTCAAATTTCACTAAATGTTGCACTATGCGTGCAGTGTGTATCCTAATATGGGTAGCCCTGTTGGCAGTGGCTAAACAGCTAAGGCCACATTGTAAGTGATGCATGGAGTGTCATTAACAGCACAGGAGCGCAAATAGGGCGACACCGTATATAGTTTATGATTACTGAGTCCGCCGTGTCCCAAATCCGATTCTGCAACGCGTGATAGGTGTCGGGGCTACTTAGGTCAAATTTCTCATAGTAATTGAATGCATCTATATGTTATATGATTCGGTCCACCGTTTTTACAAACCAAACATGGTAGAAATCGATAAACATACAGTTCAATTACGTCATCCACTAGCCAATTTTTCTCAATGTCACAGACTAGGAGCCCGTTTGGGATTGATTAAAAAAAGCAGATTCAGCTTAAATCTGAATCAATTTTCAAAATCTGATTTAATCAGAATCAATTTGTTGTTTGGCAAAAGTAGTTAGAAGCTAGATTAAATCTATAAAAAGTGTTTGGATAAAAAGTACTTAAATCAGTTTCACTATGACAAAATGATTATAGAGGACACTCAATAAACAATTTTCTAATATCCAAACAACGTTAACTTAACTTTTATTCGTAAATAACTATAGAATAGAAGAAAAGATTATAAGATAAGAAGATAGAAAAACTTACAAAAATGGTGTGCAGGAAGAGGGCGGATGTATCTCTCTGTGTGTTTTAGCCGTAGGGGAAGAGTAGCAATAGGAGAAGAGATAAACTCCAAAAACTATCTAATTAACTAAGGGGTACGGAGGTCTTTTTGTAAAAAAATATGGGGATAGGATGGTAAATTAGAAGGTCAAACCTGATTATGAAAAAAATGATTATTTCATAATCCTCACTTTTGAGAATTATGGATTAAATCAGATTTTAGCTTTTGGAGATGGATTAAATCTCTTAATCTCTTTTGCCAAACACCCACAAACCTGATTTAATCTAGATTAAATCTAGTTTGACCATGCCATAATCAATCCCAAAAAATCAGATTTTGGACACCGCAGGACACCGCTAAATTTTTTTAAATATATTTTTATTTTAGCTATATGTTTATATAGCTAAATATTTATAATAAAAATAAACATCAATTGGAGCAACTGAATTTGGTTCAAAACGGATGAGAAAGAAAGCTAGTAACATGAACATTCTCAACAATAACAATCGGTAACAAGAAAGCAGTTGAATGTCTCAACGGTCCCAAAATTAGTCTCTCAACAGTAACTAGAGAGAAGGAAAAAAGATATGGGACCAAAGGCATGAAAGAGAGGTTTTATATAGCCAGATGGGTCTGTAAATAAGGTCAGAGATGTTAACCTATCTTACTTTGGACTAGAAAGCTTGGATGCTTTAGGTAACAAGAAGAAGGAAAAGAGAAAGAGATGAGAGGAAAAGAAGAAGGTACCTTTTGCTAGGTCAATTTGATTAGGTTTGGCATGTCCCTAAAATAAGTTTGAAATATGGCATTTTGGCCCCATACGCGTGGACACCTCTCCAAGAGGTGTCCGACACGATGTCCGGTAATTAATAAATAAATAAATAAATACAGACACGGCTGAGAGGTGTCTGACACGGGTCCGGAGGTGTCGGTAGGCGTCGGACACTATACCTAGACCTATATGAGGTGTCGGTGCTTCCTAGGTCATACAACTCAACAAAACCACATCAACCCTTTTCAGAAATGCAATCATTTGTCCTCATATACATGCGAGGAACCATCTCAACCACCAGGCCCCACCTTGCCACCACGGGGTGGCACTCTGATTGATCGTCTCCACAGCATGGCATTGATAACAAGGTGACAACAACACGCAAAAATTTCTGGGTCATTATTGGCAAGAAAATTCAATAGAGACTGCCCTACTCAAACAGTTACTATACTGATTTAGTTTAAAACTATCTCTGTTCCAAAACTGTCGTCCCCTTTCACTTTTTGCTAGGATTGATCTGAGCATGTAAACATTGTAATGGACTCATACATAACTTTTCCCCAGTTCGACTAGTCAAATAATTCTTACCCAATCTATAATAGAAATATGAGTTGAATTTAAAGTTTACCTGCATACTGGTCATGTCCATGACCCGCCAACGCATACCAGGCCGCGACCTCACATTGCGCCGCAACATCTCCGAGATAACAACCTTCGAGAAATCAATGTTCGTAACATCACGGAATCCGGCGTCGTACAGGTGTTCGGACAGCCGGGAGTTCCCACAGCCGGGCACGAGAATCTGCACCGGAGATTCTGCCTCCACCCCCTCCACCGCCGCAAACGCCGGCGGTGGGCTGGGGAGGTGGGAGAGGAGGGGGTCGCGGAGCTGGGGCCACTCGGCGTACCACTCGAAAGAGTCGTTGGAGCCCCGGATGGTGAAGAACTTGTCCCAGTTGTCCTTGCTGGTGAAGTCGCCCAGGGTCTTGAGCAGGTCTTCTTGCTGCTCTTTCTTCCCCATTTGTCGCCTCTCACTGGTGCTGCTGCCCTGTCCCTCAGGGTTTTGAAGGATTTTAAGTTGGGAAAATTGCGGCACGTGATTTGGGGTAATTGTAATACTCTTGTTGTTACAAAAATTGTATAAAGACATGAAATAATAAAAGTGTTGCACCATAAAAATTTCGTAACAGAATAGTAAAAATGGCTAAACTGCCCCTCCATATAAAGGAGAATAGCACGCTGAATGGCCAATGTTCTTCCTCCTCCTTCACGAGATCATGATGGTGGCTAGCGGCGGCACAAGTGGGAGTTGCAGATTGCGGCGCAAGTGGCGGAGCAAACGATGGGACTGGCGAAGCAAACGATGAGTCATCTTATACCCGAATTGCACAATCTTAGTCTCGGGTTTCAATCGCAGATTGCGATTTGAAACCCTAGATCTGAGATTTTGCGATTCGGGTTTCCAATTGTTGTGGCCGCAACGGGATTGGTTCGATTAGGGTTGTGTGATTGACATAATATAGGGTATGATTAGGGTTCGATTAGGGATTTGAAACTCGTCAATGGGATTTGAAACCCTAGATCTGAGATTGTTAGGGTTCGATTAGGGTTGCTGTGCGATTAGTTTGGGTTTGATGGTTATAGTGGGATAGGCGGTGATGGTGGAGGCGGGATCGGGTGGCTGTTGGCTGATGCGATTATGTGCAGCAGTTGCCGACGACGGGATTAAATGAGGCATATGGTGGCGCAAGTTGTAGACGGGGTGGTGGCGCACAGTGACGGGGCTGGCGGCCGCTAGGTGCACAAGACTGGGGTGGTGGCGCCGGCGCAGGTTGTGGGTGGCGTAGGTGGCAGACGAGTGGTGGTTGAGGGTGGCTAGGGTTAGGTTTTGGTGGAATTAAAATTTGTTTGAGAGAGAGAAAAATAAGAGGGTACTTTAGTCTTTTAACGTATAATTTTTTTACTACACGTATTGTTCAAGAGCGTGAAGAGCACGCTCTGTTAATTTGGATGACTTTTCTAACGGTTGCAACAAAATAAACGCTAGAGGGAGGTCTTTGCAATTTTTGTAACAACAGGGGTGGTTTTGCAACTACCCCAAACCACAGGGATATTTTATGCAATTTTTCCTTTTAAGTTTTACTTTGCGGGAGGTATTTCGAATTTCAATTCGGTTGAGTATTTGAAAATATCCGCAAACAACTGCAAAATAGAATTTGTAAAGAGGAATTATGGAGGGTCAAAAATCGTACTTGAAATAATCATCCTACCTTCCATAATTCAAACACTTTTTATGTCATTTTTCGGTTTAATTTTCTAAGTGAGAGCAAGAGCAAGGTCTGCTAACCAGTCAGATTCAATTGGTGAAAAGCAAAGTTGTCTCAACTCTATCACATGGTCTTACGACTTTGCGGAGACCTGTGTTTATGGTGATTTGATAAACAATCGCCTGAGCCTGGTTACTGCGACCCCCTTTGTGAGGAGGCACCCCTTGTCCCTAGTTTTCATCACTTGCTCCTCTTCTTTCTAATCTTTGTCATTTATATTTTGATCCTTCATTTCGGCAATTCATGTAACCAATTATGATCGGACAATATTCATCCGAAAAAGATAAAACATTTGTAAATTTCTGAGATTTAAAAGTGCAAAGATTTCAAGATAAGGGATTCAAAACTTCCTAATCTTTTTTTTTCTAAATTCTTCATTTAAATACACTCAAGGAATTGATATTTCAAGTCAACCTTTGAAATGGAGGCAAAACGTCACTTTTAGTTCTCTCAAGAAGCCAGCAAAATAGCTGAGGTGCTCACGGATATTGCCCCCTTGATCTTAAAGAGCTTGAAGGCTAGTTGCTTGTATCTAAGCAGGTTGGGGATGGCAGTGACATAGTTTGAATAAAGTGCATGCTCATGTGGCTTAGTTGGAGTGTACTGTATGGAGGCTTCCTTGAGCTCGTCATTGATAGATTTTAAGTTCGCTTTGGAGATGTACAAGGGAGCCAAAGAGGACTCCAAGCGGTAAGCTGAGACATTGGACCTTGTGACAGCGTTTGGGCGCGTGGGATAAGTCAGTTGGATGGGACAGGATAAGTTATCCTAGCGGATAAGGCTGGATAATTATTCTGTCCAGCGTTTGGATCAAATCAGAATTGCATGCTAGATAAGTAGTTATATCATGCTGACTGTGTTTGGCAGCATAACGAGTATAGACCAAATAACATAAATAAATTCTATAAAGAAACTCAAAGTCCCTTTTTCACCGCTTTGTCTTCGTAAAAAGTTTGGAAGTCCAATTTTCACCACTTTTCATTCATAAAGTCCCATTTTGAATAACATGAATTATAATCCAAGCATGACTTTGCAAATAAAGATGTGTACCCAATCACAAGATAAAATATATATAAATGAACTCACCAACGAAACTAGTTAATAATTAAACAATCATTCACAAGATAAAGATATATATATATATATATATATATATATATATATATATATATATATATATATATATATATATATAGTAGTGAATTCTTAAACAACCATTCATAAACTTAAATATAAAACATTTCATCATTATATATCATCCATAAAACTAAAAATCTAATGACGGTGACAACTAAAAACCGATAGACAAGTGATAGTCCAAAATAAGAGCCATCGCTACAAGCCCATATATAACAAGTAATAAATGGTAGAAAAGTGACAGTAAAACAGGTTACACATCGGTATTAAGTAACATAAAAGCTTATGGTGCTTAGCATCATCTGGAAGACAAAGAAACAAATCCATATTCTCCTGCTTAGCAACAATTTCGTGTGTCACTAGAAGTCGATCAAGATCCGAAAAAAACTCAATCCTACAAAGCTCATCATAAACTCTCTTCTTGTCATGGGATGCATCTTTAGTGTTACCAAGTCTTTCTGCCAGCACTTCCATTCTCTTGCCAATACTTTCCATGTATGTTCCAAACATACATGTTAAGTCTTGCAATCCACTAGCAAAACCTTCATTCGTGCTACCTCGTGTCCTTCTCCTCTGGGCAGGCTTTATTCCAGTTGATTGAGTCATAGATGCAGTCAAAGCTACAGACACATCATCTATGTCATCCAACCAATAGTACCCTCTTCGCGATCTAGATCTTCCACTGCATCACCTGGAGCTTTAGCTACTTTTCCAATAGCTCTATCCTTGCCAAATATAAATCCAAGTTGATCATACTTAGACCTAACAAACGGGTAAACCCGCCGAGTACGGGTAAAAACGGGTCGGGTAAAATTTACTCAATTTTTTTGGGTAAGCTTTTTGGGAACTCGTACCCTACCCCTGCGGGTAAGGTATTACCCGCAGAAAAACCATGAATTTCTAATTGATTATTTTTTAAATAAACAGACTTTAATTACCTACTAATTACACACAATTTTAACCTCCAACAATCAAACCACTCATTGTTTCTCCATCAAAATTCATTCCATGAAAATATGAACATCTTTCCGTCCAAAAAAAATTGAACATTTTTTAATAATAATAATTAAAAAAAAATCTGCACATCAACAACACTATCAACATACGACAAGTCGACAGCCATGAAAATCCACAATACAAGTCAACAGCCATGAAGATCCACAAGACAAGTCGACAGCCATGAAGATCCACACAACAAGTCGACACCCCCAGTGACGGAGTGACGGTCGGCGACGATGGCGACCGATCGATGGAGTTAAAGCCACGGTGGTGACAGATCGGTGGCAACAGGCCACGGTGGTAAGAAACCAACCGGTGATGGTAGAGATGTGATAGGTCGAGAGTGACCGATCGACCGGTGGCGCGGAGATGTGGGTTGAGTAGGGTGGTCGTGACTTTGGTAGATTTGTGAGAAAGAGAGAGATTTGAGAGAAGGAACATGTGAGAAGGGATCTGTGAGGGAGAGTTGAGAGGCTGGGGCAGCGAAAGCAGGTGAAAAGAGGAGTTGAATGAGATATTTAACCCTAAAATTCATATATATAGACATTAAATCGGGTAAACCCGGGTATCCTATAACCGACCCAAACTTACTCGGATTTTACGGGACGGTTCGGGTACGGTTTTGTTTTTAACAGGTCTTAAATATGTACTCGTACCTAATTTTTTTTCATGGGTACGGGTAGACCCGCTGGTCCAGATCAATTTTTGCCAGGTCTAATCGTACTTGAATAATGGTTTATTAAGCAGACCCTTGGCTTTCGGGTGACTCTTCAAAGACATAAATAATATCTCATGCAAAAAGTTAGACTTGGCAAAAAAGAAAAAAAAACTAAAAGAAATAGTTACCTAGTTACCTTCAAGTAAGCTTCCCATTCTGTACCCCTAACCTCAATAGAATGCAGTGTCTCATTCCATCCAAAGCCAGATGATCCAAGCATATCCGTCACCGCATTGTACATTCTCTTCAACCCCTTGTACTTGGACTAGATGTGAGGCGTTGCAAGAAGATTGAAACCCGATAATTTTACTTCCATCTGTTTCTCAATATGTGAAAAAGTTTCAGCCTTGAATCCTGATTCGTTTCCTTCCTTCTTTAGCACATTCTTCCATTATATTCGTAAAAGTTTGTTCTTCAACGATGGTCCAAACTCGACGATTTTCTTTGTCTTTAGAGCTAGCCTTTCCTTTGTCTTTGGAGCTAGCCATTCCTGTGCAAAAAATCTTAGGTTAATACGTTTAATTAAAACAATTATAAGTCAATTCGCACTCTTAAAATACAATCATAAGTCAATACAAACTCTTAAAATGCAACCATAAGTCAATCAGTGTTCTTATAATACAACCATAATTTAATCCATGCTCTTAAAATATAACCATAAGTCAATCCACGTTCTTAAAGTATAAACATAAGTTAATCCATGCTCTTAAAATAAAATCACAAGTCCACAAAAAATATTAAACTACAATATCATGCCTGGCCTCTCCATTCATCAAACATTTCTTTGGCCAAGTTGTCTCTCCATTCCGTCCACTGATCAGATGGAGATGTTTCATAGGTAGTGATTGCATCACCATCCAAGTCAACCTCCTCTTCAGTCACCATATCAAGCTCAGCCTCCATTAGGTCCATGACCATTTCTGTTCGTATAAGATTATGCAACGAACAAGAAGTTATACTTATATGTCCTTTCGTTTTAACAGGATAAAAGGATGGACTCTACAAAATAGCCCATCATATATTCCAGAGGCAAAAACATCTCTCTACGACGTTCATAGCAGAAGAATGCTTCAGGTTAAAGAGTTCTTGGTATGTAGTTGGTGGAGGTCCATCTCTCCATAATGACAAATGGTATCTCCTGCCTTTATACGGTGCAAGGAACCCCTGGCCGTTTGTAAAACCGGCATCTACAAGGTAATGATAACCTAACATAAAGAATAATGTCTCTTAGGAAAGTAGTATATGTAACTAGAAATATTGAATGATCTAACTTCTAACTACAAAATTACTCATAGGAATCCTTCATCCATTTCTCCTCTAATAGCATCTTTAAGCACCCTAGAATCCGCAGTCGAACCTTTCCAACCTGGCAGTACATAGATAAACTTCATATCCCGAGAACAAACTCCTAATACATTGGTTGCAATACCCTTTCTTGTACGATATCTTGGTTGATCCTCCTCTAGCATTAGGTCCCATCTAAAGTCCCTAAGCAATTCTATAACAATAAGAATATAAAAGAATATATTAGTCTCATGCTAAAAGTAGCATGCTTTGAGAAGAAAATGCGATTTACAAAAAAATAGAACTTATGCGTACCTTAAAGCATTTCCATTTCTCATCGGTGCAATTGTTAGTGACGGGATCTGGTGCTCTATATAAAATGTCTTGTAAACGTAACGTTGTGCGCAATACTGCATTAAACTGTCTATTAAGGGTTTTCCCCGACCTTTGTAACTCAAACTTGATTCTACGATTTTTCTAGCGATGACCAAGTATATTCAAGAAACTTGCTACCTGCTTCTCTATACCTACCTCTTCGTTAGCTTTTAGCCCACCAGTCGTACAAAGGAGTCTACATAATATATGGAATTTGTGTTTATCCATCCTTAGTTGTTCTACGTAATTGACATTGCTCACACCAACTAAATGATTCAACCTTTCTAACCAAGTCTACTTTTTATAAGATGAACGTTCCTTCAACACAAATTTTTGGCAGTGCCTCTGAGCAATTTAATATAGCTACACAAGAAACATAAATTTGAATTGAATCTGCAAATGTATCTCCTCAAGAATAAGGTAAACTACGATATCTTCATCTCTTTCATCATCCATGCTACGACAATCGAACACCACTAATTCATTATAAAAAAATGAATGAGGTCACAAAAATGTAGCAGCATAATTTTAAACCCTTTTGCATTTCAATTCAAGATTTCATATTCTGTGCCAAGTTGCTAGAAACCCACCTTGTGCAGTTGTGCTGATTAGCATATGTGAACTTCCAAATGTTAAATTTGTAATCTTTTAGTGTGCATTGAAGAACAAACATAGATATCACAAACATAATCAAGAAAAGAAGTCCAATATCAGAATCTTAATGTATCCACAACTTATACTAGCACGAGTTCAAAAAATTATAGGAGCTAACTCCAAAAGTGCTACCAAATGGTGGAATAATAATCTTTCAATAGAAATATAGCATTTTTTAAACAGAAAATTAAAGATTAACCCAATAGGAGGGAGAGCACCTAAATCTCACAATCTCATAAATGCAAAGCACAATCTAAATGTCAGATACCATATGATTCACTCATGGGTTGTGCTGTCTTCACTGCAATTAGATATATTTATAAGAGGATTACTAGTTAATAACAAGTTTCCTCTGTAGTAAGTAGTTTTGCATAGTAGATGATGTGGAAAAGAACATGATTGAAGAAGAACTTCAAACACAGCCTAGTTGTCTACTGAATCACTTTTAAAAACATCTTATGCCTTCTAATTCTACAAGATTATCAAAAGAGCAAAAGAAAAATCTGAAATCGCACAGTTAGGCAGCGAATGGAGTTGTAATCCATTCATCGCATTCACTCATGGGTGCATTTTGCAGAGATTTTGAGGGAGAAGATTGAAAGAGAATGAGGACATAAAATGGCTTACCTGTCAGAGATGATCGACAACTGAGATCTCTTGCCGACGTCGGAAGAAGCTGGGAAGTCTTCTGCTCTCCTTTCTTTTTCCCTTCTACTCTCATTTTCGAAACCTAGCCCTATAGTTTTTATCCCAATGCTTGGGATTAAAACCATACCACTCCTCCCCCCACCCCCCGGGTACAAAGTTATCCCACTTAAGTGTAATAAAATCATTCCTCTGGATTTTTTATCCGTAACGTGTCCAAATGTCGGATAGAATAAAAATTATCCTATCCAGGGGTGTTATCTCACACGCCAAACACATCTATAAGGATGGTCTTGATGCCTAAGCCCCTGGATAAGCACTCCAAAGCAAGGAAGGTGTGGCATTGACAAGTAAAGGCTACTAATAAGGGGGCGCCTCGATCTGCCGGGCGAGATATGCAAAGCAGTATGCTGGTGGTAATAGGCTGAAAGGCCATTTGAGTAGATTAAGGGCATGATCATTGTTGTGATACCAATCGGCTATGTTGGGGTCATGCTCCTTTTTTTATATAGAGTAATGATTTATCGAAGAGCTCCAAGTTATGGTGATGTAAGACGCTGAGAGGAAGAAGTTGCAAAACCAAACCAAAATTGACTTAGGGTGCAAGAGTTAAGGTGATGACCATACATGCCAGGGAGCCAAGGCGTCACGCTCTTGCCACAAAGAGCTCAGAGGACTGAGTTCGAGGTCGTTGTATTGTAGACACCGAAGATATTTTACTAGTTAATAATGTGCAATTTTCTTGACTGGTCAAATATTCAACTTAACAAAAAATGTAGGTCCAAATATGGACGTGGAAGCATGTCAAATAATATGATGGGCTCAAGTCAAAATTGGACTGGGCTGGAAGAATTTTGTCCATTTTAATTATTTGGTCATGCTATGGTACAAGTCAAATATGTATAATACATTTGTGAAAGAAAGTATTTCTTAATTAAATTATTAAGCGATTTTGATTGAATGAAGGGCCAAAATTTCCTTAATTACAAAGTCAAAGCCCAAATCATGGGTTTTTCAAAATTAAGCCCACCATTTTGCATATAAGTAAAGAACATGGGGTAGAGAAGAAGGACACACGAGGTCTCCGCAAACAAAGTCAAACGCTTTACCCAAACTCTGTCACAAGTACATCGTGCCCCAAAAATCTTTTTTTTCTTCATTTGAAGTACAAGGCACACTAATCTAATGTTGTTACTTTATCGATCACTTTCAAGGGATAACCCTCCTTCAACTTTCGTGTTTTCAGGATTCAAGAATCACTGCACTTGTTCGAATAAAGTCTCGAAGCCCTCGTCCAAGCATCACACCGACGCTCTTTCTACCTTAAAGATTTGAAGACGTCAAAGTCTATATTTTCAACGTCAAGTTATTTCAGCCCTTGGCTCATGACCCAAGCGGAAATAGAGTCAGAGGATTTTACTCTTTATTTTTTGTAGAAGTTACAAAGTGGTGTAATTCGTTACTTTAAATTTGTTTAAATGAATTTTGTGCGTTGTTTCTTGTCTCGCATCTTAGACACAAAATTTTTGTGTAAAAATTTCTGACACGTCCCATGGGACCACTTTGCCTCTCATCTATTTCTCCATAAAAGACTTCAAAAGAACCTTCGACATACCAATGGCACCAAAGAATGTGCAGCAGTCACAAGCCAAGGAGAACGCCTCAAAAATTACTGCCATGAAAAGTAGTAGCAGCAACGCTTTTACAAGTCCCATGACTTGAAGCAGGGCTATCTCCAGTGAAGTGATGACACCAGTTTTCAAGACATTAGCAATGACACGCGTTCAATTCAAGGAGGCCATTATTTTTAATTGTGAGAAAGACAGGACAGTGGGATCAAAAATCTCGAACTTTGGGTTAGAATAGAGTACCAATCATAAGATGTCTCTACCATAATTTCAGTATGCCTCAAATGCAGACACCAACACTAGCTTATAATCGGATCTTTCCAAGGGAGCCTAAAACACTCTGTGCCCACAACACGCTCTAAATCACAAACTTCAATATCTTCCCTTACCATGAAAGTTTTGATGACCACATCAATGTTTGTGAAGGAGCAGGTAGCCACTATGTCTCGTGCTTTGAAAAGCTAACAAAGACCGTAGAGGAAAAAGGCTTTCAACTTGCAATTCTCATGAATAAGTTGAAGTTACGAATGAACGAAGAGTCCAACTGCAGTGAAGTCAACGAAACCTCTAAGAAAAGTTGTTGTGATGGACATCACGATGCGTCCACTTTTGGCTGATTTGAAAACAAAGAGAACACGTGCACTTTTGCGCTACTATGTCCGTCAAGCAACTATAAAACATGATAACAAATATGACCAGGGCTCAATACAAAGGACCCTCTTCAACAATCTCATGTACTCAAAGCCTTATACAAAGCGATTTGATGACATTAGGATGCCGATCAAATACCAGCCACCTAAGTTCCAGTAGTTCGACGGGGAAAGGCAATCCTAAGCATCACATTACTCACTTTGTTGAAATTTGCAACAATGCTGGCACAAGGGGGGACGTCCTCGTTAAACAATTTGTTGGGTCACTCAAAAGGAATGTCTTGATTAATACACGGATGTAGAGCCCGAGCCACTTGACCCTTGGGAAGCAATGCAACATCCCTTACATAGGTTTAATAACACAAATATTGTTCGGTAAGAATGATGGAGAAAAAACACCAGGGAGTGGAAGGATGATCTTATAGTGGCCTACATCAATAGGTGGCGTGCTCTGAATTTAGACTGCAATGAAAGACTTTAAAAATTTTAAGCCATGGAAATGTGTGTGCAAAGGATGCATTGGGTTTACTATGCATTCTTCATGGTAACCAATCAGTTAGCTTCGAGAAATTGGCAACACGATCCCATGACAAGAAGATTAGCATATCGAATCATTGCGAGAAGCGAAAACATCGGACAAGTCTCGAGAAAGAGAAAGACAATGGCCCAAATTGAAGGAGCTAGAAAATATACCCCTTTCAAGATTCTAACATACCAATGATACTCGACTTTCTACTTGAGAAGGAACTCACTGAACTCCGCGACTCAAAATGCCCAGAGGAGTCAGAATGAGTTGACGAGGTGAGGTACTATAAGTATCACTGCACCTCATAAGCTTGACCAAGAAAGAAAAAAATGAATTAGACATTGATGAGGTAAAAGAATCAAACCATACTTTAATAACCTCAGAAGATGTGGCTTTTTCAATGGACCCGAACATGCGGAACATTACATCAACTCTAAGGGATATTTGATGACCATTCATGAGACATTGGAACTAGTAAAGGTTAACTATCTTAGGTAAAGGTGTTTCCTGAAAGTGATAGGCTCGTAGAACCAAATAAGTTGATGGATGGTAGTCACGCAAAAGTAATCAAGGAAGCAACAAGCGCTTCATTTACAACTATTTTATGAAGAGAAAGAGCGAGAAAGGCGCAAGCAGCAACAACATTGTAAAGGAAACAATATGCTGCCAAGAGGTAACATAGAAAAGCCAGTGAGTCGATGGATGCCGAGACGTCTTACAACTTAATGATAGCTCGACCTTACGCTCGATTAAAAGAAGAACTAAGGCGCCCTTTACGAATATTGGAACTGTTAAGTTAACGCTAAAGGGATTTATGGATCCTTCATGAGACTTTGATAGGCATACGTCTCTCCCCACCATGAAGACTTATGAAGGTTTTGATTCAATGGCTCGAAGGCTGTTGGAAAATTAGGTTATGATTATGAGAACCCACCATCATTTGGATAAAGTTAGGCTAGAACTAATGGGTGAGAAAGTCCATGGATTTAATGAGACCGAAAACAGTTAAATCATCATGGCCACCGGATCAATTAGCCAGAGATGAGTGTTGGCTACAAACTTGATTGACCCATTCACGGCCTTCTTTAAAGCAAAGAAAAGAAATTTAGTGCAAGGTACATCATTGTTGAACTACCTACTTTATCACGGACTTCGGTGTTTGATCGCATACAAGCCTCATCAGTAGCTAGTCTGAAATAACGCGAGACTAGCTCAAGTAGACACCTCATTTTGACTCCCATCTTTTCATTGTCGCGTCCATCTTGAGGTTACTTGACATGTTTAATCACTTGATGATTATTATTTCATTATGGTTATAGCCTGTCATAATATGACTTTCATGAACGTTAGTTTATAATATGTACTTGAATGCTTGTAAAAACTCAGATTTGGATGGGTGTGCACAGTAATCCACGTTGGTGAATGTTACTTTACTCATCATGTAGAATTAAATTGTGAACTGTATGTAGTGGTGAGCATTTAAACCGTTGAAACTAATCCAACCGTGAAAACCGAGCCAACCATTCCGTCTATTTCCAAACCGATTTAAAAATCAATCGGTTTAGTTTTTTTTTTCCCAAACCGTACATTCGATTATTCGGTCTGTTCTGTTCAAATTTTTTTGAAACTGCATAAACCGAACCAACCTTATATATTATAACATATCTATATTTTTACCTAATCCTTGTTATTTTTTTACTAATCCTAGTTATCTAACCACTCATATAAAATGGAATATACCCTAAATCCCTTAACGTAACACATCTTTTCCACTCACCGCCTACATCTCACCAAGTGTTATTAATTATGATAAGAAAATTCAGTTTTTTTGGAACTTATTAGTATGTATAAGTTATTAATTTTTGGGTCTAAACTTGTCCAAAATTGAGTTTGGCCCAAACCGATTAAACCGTCCAAACCGAACCGTTCAATCCATTCAACTCGCAAAAACCGAATTGTTCAACTACGGTTCAATTTATTTTTTTTCAAACCGAGGTTGGTCGGTTCGGTTTGGTATTCAGCCTCCAAACTGAACCAACCGAACCGTGCTCACCCCTAACTATATGTCTTATGAAAAGATCAGTAAGTTAGATTTCCTTAGTAAGTTAGATTTCCGTAGACTATATCATGATTCTAATTTTGTTAAGAGGCTGTTTGGGATTAATTCTGAAAGTAGATTTCAGCTTAAATCTGAATTAGTTTATAAAATCAGATTTAATCTACTTTAAGCAAAATCAGTTTTGTTTGGCAAAATTATCTGTGAACTAGCTTAAAGTTACAAAAAAGTGTTTGGGTAGAAAGTGATTAAATCAGTTTTTATATGACAAAATGACCATAAAGGATACTACATAAATAAAGTTTTTAATATCTATTTAGTGAGTAATGTTAACATAACTTTCATTTAAAAATAACTATAATATACGAAAAAATTATTGAAGAAGCTATTTTCAACCACCTACAAAAGTTATCATTTCTTATTCTGAATTAAAGTTGAAGTGCGTACAGAAATGGTGGGAAGGAAGAAGGCAGCTGTTGATGAACTGTTGTGCTCCGTCTCTCTGTTAGCGTAAAAGAGAATATAATTCCATAAGCTAATTAAAAGTCAAATCTAATAATTAGTTAAAAGGGTATGAAATGTCTTTTTTGTAAAAAAGGGGGATAGCATGGTAAATTAAAAGGTCAAACCTGATTATAGAAAAATTGATTATTTCATAATCCTCACTTTTTAGGATTATGGATTTAATCAGTTTTTAGCTATTTTAGCCAGATTAAATCTCATAATCTTTTTCGCCAAACACTCATACAACTGATTTAATCTAGATTAAATCAGGTTTGACAATCCCAAAATCAACCCCAAATACCCTCTAAAAGAATTGACTGAGATAATCAGGGTTTACCAAGCTTGTTAAGAATCTGATGTAACTTTAGTGTTTTCTTAATATATCGCTTGTACTTATTATTTTTGAGTGATTCTTTTTCCATGTGAAAGTAGACTTCCGTAACTTTCTATTAATGTAACATGTGCCTGAATCATAGTTCAAATGGAAGAGAACCAAGCTCCCAAAGTTGGGCTATATGTGCAGTCCTAACGGACAGTCATTGGTATACCCACGCCCAAAATCATTCTTCTATTGAACCTTTCGGTTCTCGTTGCCCTCAAGTTTGTACAGAGGTCTTGGGACCCTCAATATTAATTATACTGAGGCTTTTAAGTCCCTTTTAGGTAAAAAGTTAGTTTTCTTAAACTCCAAGGAGTTCAAGGCTATAAACTGAGGTCATATGATTGATTCTAAGGGAGTAAAGCACTAGTACAGTGCTATTGGCATGGGCCTCTCTCTACCTCTCCTCACTCTAAATTAGACTCCAAAACCTTAAATCCCAATTTTTCTAGTTCAACACAGACATAAACTTTAAACAACTCTAACTTGCTACGATAACCCCATATTTACTGACCATGAATCCTAACAGTTTACCGGAAGCAACACCAAATACATACTTTTGGGTGTTAAGCCTCACGTTATATTGCCTCAACTTTTCAAAGTCTATCCTTAAAACTGCACAATGATCCTCTCGCTTCTTTGAGTTGATGATTATGTCATCTACATACACCTCTACTTCTCTTATGGATCACGTCGTGAAAAAGAATGGTAGCGGATCTCTGATAGGTAGCTTCGGCGCTTTTGCAATCGAAAGGCATCACTACATAGCAAAAGATGCCCCAAGGGTTAGTGAAGGCTATCTTTTCGTAATCCTCAAAAGCCATCTTAATCTGGGTATATCCCACAAAATAGTGCACTGAGGAAACCAACTCATGTTCTGTAGTATTGTCTATTATGAAATCGATCATGGGAAAAGGGAAGTTATCCTTGGAAGAGTCTCGGTTAACATCTCTATAATCGTCACACATTCGTACTTGGCTGGTCGACTGAGGAACATGCACTATAATGACCAAACAAGTAGGGTATTATATGACCCTTATGAACCCTATGTAGAAGAGTTTTGTGACCTCTTCTTTGACCTTGATAGACTATTTAGACCTCAATTTGCAGAGTTTTTGCTTAACGGGTATAACCTCTAATATAGTGGGTAAGTGATGCGCAACAATCGACTGATCAATACCGGGCATGTCGATGTATGACCAAGCAAAGACGTTGATAAATTCTCTTAGGATTGGAGTCATTTTCTCTCTTTCTACCTTATTTAGACTAGCTATTATTTTGATTTCCTTTTTATTTAAGCATGCCTACGTTGACTACGTCAGTTTCTTCTATCCTGGCTTGAACTCGACTTGACTCCTAATTTTTAAATACTTTCATCATCATGCCTTTTAAATATATTTTTTCTCTTCTTTGTCCATTGGTTGTGATTCATTATTAACTGTTGGGATTAATTCGTCATAACTTATAGCAGTAACCAAGGACTAATCATCATGAACCATTATATTGTCAAACAAATAGTCAAGAAAAATATGACAAGTAATCAGATTCAAATTATTCAGAGGAATAAAAGCATCTAAGATATCTGGCTGGGATCTAGACTTGGCATCAAGGCAGTCCTCGGTTATCTCCCTTTCAGCTTGTGGTCCATACTCGATCTTCCAATTCTGTAGTCCCCCTGGGTCCAGGTGATCAGGCATGTAGAGCCAAGAGTCTGGTCGTCCATCTCACACATAAGCACAAGGATGTGCATATCGTCGAAGCATGTCATCATTTTCACTCGGTACTTTAAAATCGTTCCAATTAGAGACACTGTTCTTGCTCGGCTCCTTCAGACTTGGCATTTCTTCATCTTCCACCCACTCACGCTCATAGAATATATCATATGCTCTCATCAGCTTTCCGATTTTCATAGTGTAAACTAGCTCATGGAATCCGTAGTAAGGTCCTTTCTCACCTTTTTTGATAAAATATTCATCCAACATGGGGACCTCAAACTAACAGGAACATCTATGAGTCATCCTTCTGCTCGGGTTCCTTGATATGAGTTGTTTTCTTGAGGGATTTTTTCTTTTTCTTCTTTGTAGGCCTACATCCCAAACCAAACTGGTCTTTCTTTTTTCCCTAAAACAGAGAACCTAGGAAGCCTCTGGCTGTTACGACCTACCTCTTTTGCCAGAAGGTAGTAAAGCTTCCGCATCATTAAGAGCACTGATGATGATTGACTGTTCAATGTTTGTTGACGTGTCTCAAAAGCTGAGACCTAAATGCTGCAAAATTTTGTAGCCAAAACGGGCTAGCAATAAAATTTCCCCTAAATGGTAAAAGCATACGAGTAGTAGCTTTTGCCTTGCAACTACATGAGTTTGAGAACAAGAGTCTTGAAGTTAGTTGTCTTTTGAGTATTAGAGCTTGAAACTTGAATTACGAAGATAAGAAGTGAGATGCAGAAATAATTACATCGGACGTACCCTAAATTTGTGCACATAAAGTCTGAATTTGCAAACCAACAAGAAGAATCCGAATATATAAATCTTCAATATTGAAATCTTCTCTTGACTTTGACAAGAAGATTATGATTTAACAGTTCCCAAGTGGCACCATCAGCTCTTATCTTGAGATGGTGGCCACATTGATCTTGAAACATCAGCCCGAGGGCCTGTAGCTTAATCCCGAATTTAATAAAACAATGATGAGATTAGTAGAGAGATTTTGTAGTTTGACTTGGAGAGTTGTAGTGAAATATTTTTTTTGCACTTTAGAGCCTCAAATGGTAGAGTTTTCTCACGCTTTGTTTTACGATTATTTCTACTACTCAATACCAATGATTTACCTCTTAATATTGTTGTATACGAGGCCAAGTCTAATAAGATTCCATCACCTTGATAATCACTTTTCATAAGTACTCCCTCCGTCCTTTTTTATTTGATCACCTTTGACTTACATGCATATTTAGGATATGAGTTATATTTTATTAGTTTTTCATTTTATCTCAAGAGAGAGAAGGAGGGAAGAAAGTGGACCAGAAGAGAAAAATGGGTTAGTCGAGGATTAAATGTGGAGAGAGAAATTGAATAAAAAAAGTGTAAGAAGGATAAACATGGAAAAACACTATTGACACTTTCTCAATTTGAAAGTGGTCAATTTTTTTGGGACAGTTTAAAAAGAAAATATGATCTATTAATTAGGGAGAGAGGGAGTAATAAACAAATTTGATGATCAGCCGCATCCTTATTGGTGGTAGTAATTTGGCTGCACATAGCCCTGTTTAATGGGCCTGATCACCTCATCACAAAAATTGACGATAATTTAAATGTATTTTTTTTTATAATCAGAGAATAATATTGATAATCAAAGCAGAGGCTTTCAAGTTGCCTCGGGACATCCCAGATTACGATTAAGCCACGACATATTTATAACTATATACATGACCACAACGATCAGAAAAAACTAAGTCACTAATAAAATTCGTACACAGTAAATCAACCTAATACGGAGCATATCTTACACATTAGCCCAACTAAAAGTAACACGCCAAGTTTTAAAGATTACAAAGAATATCAGAAAAAACAGACACAATAATATATGATTAGAGGAGGTGAACATGAAACAACATGACCTATAACAAAAAGTCTTCGGCACAGCAAGTATGCAACCACCCACTAATACAATAGAAACCACACCAAAAGCCGTAAGAACGACAAAGAAATTACCTAGCAGACACCACAGGGGACACTTCCAACAGTAGAAGCCCTAGCTCCCCCCCCCCCCAAATCAGGTTACCCTGACTACCTCAGAGCCTTTCTCGCCCCTCTAAGGGCCTCGAAACCCCTACCACCCCTCTAAGGGCCTTACCCCCCCTTTCGATCTGCAAGGACAACACTACTTACCCATAAACCAAACCCTAGAAAATGGAGCCAGAAACCCACCTGAAGAATGCTAGTACCTTACCAAAAAATTGACCACTTTCATTAGCTGATGAGATTTTCGGTTATTGCTGGTGAGATTTCGGCCACTTTGGCAAAGGTCTACTTGGCCCACAAATCAAAGGCTGCTTCTTTTTAAGCAATCAAAAAAGCTCATACCTCTATTAATGAAAAGGTGACGATCTAGCAGATCGAATGGACCACTCAGATCAATTCGATCTGGCTAGATCCAAACTCTAGCGTCGTTAGGTCGTCAAAACCTGGCCACTTCTATCGTGGCCACCCACCTTGCACTCCTTAAAAACACCAAATCACAAACACGCAACGGTAGGACAAATATGATGACACTGGAGATAGCCGCAGCCCCACGCGCGTTGAAGCATGGTGGGTTGCCCGGGTGGGGTGGGTAGTGGAAGACTAGAAACTGTAAGAGGGTTTTTTTAGAGAGAGAGTGACTTTTTTTTTGTTGGTAATAAGAGAATTGCATTGATATGAAAAGGTTCCAAAGTTCGAGAGCACAAAAGACCGGCCTTAGGGCCATACAACACATATAGAAACAAAGTAAATACAAAAGCGGTAGACACCATAATTATCTATAACATCCATCACCGCCAGGGCTCATCACCGTAGGGAGCTAAGAACCCAGTCCTGGAAGACCGTCGAACGGGCCTGGCAAGCAAAAAGGGCTAGATCTTTGGCTTCCTTCATTTGTTGAGGGGTCGCCCTAGCAATACTATAGTGATGGAAATTCTTAACGATATGGCAAAACTCATAGATAATAGGTGCCAGCGTATCATAGATATGCTCAGAGCCCGACAACTGGTTCAGCAAAAAAGAAGACAATGTTAGGACATGTATATGGAAGAAATGTTGTTTCAAAGCCCAAGTAGAAGTATGTAAAATGCAAAGTGAGAGAGCGGTATAAAGATCCGATGACACAGCAGAGAATGAAGCCGATCCACACCGAATGTTTTTGTTATAGCAGGAAAGACCTATCCCAACTCTAAGGAGAGAGGGATCAAAATTAGCGTGAATGGCCATTGTAATCTGGAAAGTCGAGTGGCAAGGACATGGTGATGGGTTAACATGAATGTCAACAAGTTTTATGATAGTGTAAGTGGATAGAGGTGTTGGTGAGCAGTTGGGCTGCGGGAGATTCCTAGGAGCTTTAGGTAGTTTATGCATGTAAGAGTAAATTGAATTAGTCATGGATTTAATTTGATGCACTATAGGGCTTGGGTTGAAGGGGAGGTGGCGGAAGACTAGATTATTTCTACTTATCCACACAACCCATATGGTAACAAAGAAATATAGGACTGCTAGCCAGTCGCCATGAGGTTTTGGCTTTCCCAAAATCCAGGCAATTAGCCATTCCTTGAAGGATACGCCAATAGCATCTGTTCGAATGCTGAGCGGTATTCCAAACCAAATAGGCCGCACCATAGGACAGGTCATAAAGGCATGTCCCAAATCTTCTGGAATAAGATTGCATAGCGGGCATATATTGGAAGAGGTAATGTTGAGTCGCTGGAGGTTGGTATAGAGCGGTAAACGATCCCATAGAATTTGCCAGAGTAGGAAGTTGATCTTCAACGATACTGGAAGTTGCCACAATTTCCTCCAGACCTCAGATTGGGAGATAATTGGTCATGAAGGAGGCTTTGGAAGCAAGTTCAGGTCGTGGTTTTTCTTTGCAGATAACATGTTGTAGGCCGATGCCACCGTAAAATTGCCATCCTGGGCATGGCCCCATACCTGTTGGTCATCAAAATCATTCTTCGGAATATGTATGGCCATGATTTTGTGACTAATTTCTGAGGTAAAGAGCTCATCAATTTTAGAAGGGTCCCAGACACCATCCCTAATAAGATCACAAACCCAATAAAATTGTCTAGCAGTACTTGTGGCTGACGATTGAAGGGGCCGTTGGATTTGGGGGATCCAGCAGTCTTGCCATAAATTTATCATTTTACCATTACCTACTTGCCATCTGAGGCCATTTCTGAGAACATTCCTTCCAGTGACAATAGCACGCCATGCTCTCGAGAAGTTACCCGTAGAGGCCGATCTAAGAAAGTCATTTCTTGTACAGTACTTCCCATAGAAAACTTGAGCCAGTAGGCTGTTATTGTCTACTCAAATCCTCCACGCCACCTTGGCAAGTAACGCCATGTTGAATAGTCTCGTATCTTTGAAATTTAGGCCTCCTTCATTGAGCGGGTTACATAGAGCAGTCCAGTTGACCCAATGGATGCCACGAGCATTGTCGTTGCCCTTCCACCAAAAGTTTCCTAATAAAGAATCAATTTGACGGCATATATGGACGAGAAAGAGGCATACCTGCATATGGTAGACAAGAAGTGAAGATAAAACTGATTTGATTAACGTCGCACGCCCTGCTTTATTCAGAAGAAGACCTTTCCAAGTAGCACATCGATCTCGTACTCTGTCAACTAGAGTTCAAAAGAAATCTTTCTTTTTTATCGAGATGTCAAGAGTACCCCCGAGATATGATCCAAAAGCATGGTTCAGGGTGATCCCCAATTGGCGTCGAATGTAAATATGCATAAAGAGGCAGGTATTTGGGCTAAGGGAGATGGCCGATTTACTGCGATTAATTTGCTGGCCAGATTCAGCACAATATCGGTGCAAGATATCCTTAATTGAAGCAATAGCTGGTCTTGAGATCTTAGTAAAGATCAGAGCATCGTCAGCAAAGTAGAGGTGGTTGACCATAGGGCTGCGGACTCCCGCTCGAATACCAGGTATTAAGCTTATTTCCTGTGCTGAAGATAGAGTGTTAGAGAGTACTTCGGCACATAAGATGAAAAGATAGGGGGATAAGGGGTCGCCCTGCCTGAGACCACCTAACGGCTGAAACCTTTGTGAAGGCGTGCCATTGATTAGAATTTCATAGGAGACCGTAGAAACGCAGCTCATGATAAGCTTGATGAGATGTAAAGGAAAATTCATTTTTGATGAGGACAGCCTCAAGAAAATTCCAGCGGACCCGATCAAAAGCCTTGCTCATGTCCATCTTAATGACACCAAGACCACCCTTTAGGCTCTTAGTGACACAGATCTTGTTCATCAATTCTTGTGCAATTAGGAGATTGTCAACAATATGCTAGTTCTGAACAAAAGCATTTTGGTATGGGGAAATGAGGTCCTGTATAACACTTTTGAGCCGGTTGGTCAAGGTTTTGGAGATAATCTTGTAGATGGTATTACAGAGGCTAATGGGTCTGAAATCACTGGGTGTTTTCGGGTGTTTACATTTGGGAATGAGCACGATAAAGGTCTTGTTTGCTACCCTAAGCATATGGCCGGAGCGTAAGAAGGAAAGGACTGCTGCAGTAATAGGTCTTTCCATAAACTCCCAGCATTGTTGGTAGACCATCGCGGGGATACCATCCGGCCCTGGTGCTTTTAAGGGTTTAATTTGAAAAAGGGCCAGTTTGACTTCGGAGGCAGTGAAGGGTCGGTCGAGAAAGTTCCTTTGGGTGGGAAATAGACACTGGGTAAGTCCTTCAACCAGGGCGGTAAGGCCATATGGTGCCATATCAACTTCTGGAGGACAGAAGATATGTTTGAAGTGAGAAAGCATGCATTGAACAATGTCATCATGTGTAGAAAAGGATACGTTGTTGTCATCAGTAAGAGCGGATATGTGATTTTGATTTCTGCGGATGAGGGTGGCAGCATGAAAAAATTTATTGTTGCGATCCCTAAGCTGCAACCATTTGATAATAGACTTTTGAGCCCAGAAAGACTCCTCGCACTCCATTAGCCAATCTAATCTTTGTCTGGCTTGCTGTTCCATGAATTGTGCATCAATGTGAGGTAGGAGAGATTGGAAATGCTTAATTTGTGCCAGCGAGTCCTTGATTTGGGAATCCAAATTGCCAAAAACATCTTTATTCCAAACAGCGGGATCTCTCATCATTTGGGCACCCCATAAGGTAATACAGAAGAGAGGGGAGCCTTGGACTGGGTACTGCCAAGCCTTGAGTATGACCGATTTGGCCAAAGGATGTTTAAGCAACATTGCCTCAAATCTTTTAGGCCGATGGCCAGAGTAGACAGTAGGATTCGTGTCAAGAAGCAATGGTGCATGGTCGGAGGTTTGAATTCCAAGGTTAGTGAGGGTAGCCTTAGGGAACAATGATATCCAGTCAATATTTGCAAATCCCCGATCGATACGCTCATAAGTGCAGGCCAGCTGTTGACGGTTGTTGGTCCATGTGAACATTGGGCCCACCCATGTGAGGTCAAGAATTTAATGATATTGTAGGAAAGAAGCTAGAAGATCATGGCCAGGTGTGGAGAATTGGTTTGCACCTGTCTTGTCCGTTGGATGTAGAACTTGGTTAAAATCCCCTATAAGCATCAGAGAGGAGTTAAGCCGAGCAATGGTAGCAGATATTTGGTCCCAAGTAGCAGCCCTTTTGGTTAGGTTAGGATGCCCGTAGATGAAGCCTGCAACCCAGGACACATCACCCTCCAGAGTAAGCCGAACCAAAATACAGTGCTTGTCACAGTGTAGAACTGTGCCTGTTAGGTCGTCAGTCCATCCAACCCAAAGTCCTCCTTTAGTTTTTGATTGTCCTCCCGGATCATGACCGGTGTAGTTGGAATATCCGAGCTTACGGAAAAACGAAGAAACCAAAGAAACTTTCGATTTTGTTTCTTGCAAGAAAACACATTTCAGCTTGTGAAGCCTGGCCATCTTTAATGCTGCATGAACTGAGAGGGTATGATCGAGCCGCCGGCAGTTCCAGCATAGGAGCTTCATTGAGGGTGAAGGGGTTGTTGTGGGACAACACCCGAACCCCGAAATAAAGAACCAAGGTGACGAGACAAAAATGGATTATCTCGACTAATTCGAGAACGTTTGAGGTTATGTACTAACTGAACCCCATAGGCTAAGTCCAAGCAGTCCAACCATTCTCGGTTGATGAGGTCGTGAAAAGAGAGCTTGTTAGGGCATCCATCAAGGCCACGACGTCGCTTAAGCCACGGAGATAGGCCCAGGATGTTCATGGTTGCAGGTAACATATTCTGCCTATGCCCATCCATGGGAATCTTACCAAAAAATAGCCCATGAGATTTACACTTTTTGCTAGGCGGTATGAAAGGTTCGTCATTAAGGGCATCCCAAAATATTCGTTTCTTTTTCCTTGTCCCGAGTTTACAAATAGTTATGATGCAATTAGAGAAAAAAGCATCAAAAGGAACTATGACAGGCAAAGCATGTGTAGGCATATGGCAAATTAACAAGTTTTGATAGAGAAGGAGGATGGAGGAACCTGGTGGCGGTTCATCATGAGCTGCAGACCATATTTTGAGTTTTTTCCCATGGTGACGAGGAAAAGAGCAAGCATCATCAGTATCATCAAACAAAAGGTGGCGTTTGCCACTTCCAGAGCTAGTTTGTGGGCCCCCTTCGTGAGCAGTAGGGGGCTGGAGTTGTGAAATAGAGGCATTGTCCTGCCGAGGTCCTTGGATAATAATCGGCACCTCTGCATCCTCAGTGTCAGTGTCATAGTCCGGCGCATAGAACCTTGTTCCTTTCATTTTATTGTTCACTGTGTCATCATTTGTTGTAGTACTGTCATTAAGTGCTAGATTATCATCATATATGACCTTGTCTCGAGCTGTTGGAGCATTAGAATGAGCATAATCTTCGGAATATATAATCATGGAGAGTTCCTGTGGAAATAGAGCATGAGTAGATGAGAGAGGGATGTCGGTGGAACACTGCCCATTTGTGGTCAAAGAATTAGCCGGTATAGCTGCACCAAATCCAGGGGACGCCATATGTGGCAGCAAAGGTGGGAAAAGCCTTTCCAAAGATTCCTCCCAGGTTGCCTGCTGAGCCATTGGAGATGGAACTTTCAAGCTTTGCGTCACCGTCAAAACTGGTGCCTCCAGGCGTGGAGGATTAGAAGATGAACCCACTTCAAAACCTGTAAGAGTGTTAGAGGAAATAAGATGATGAGCCATTAAAGCACTAATAACTTGGGGATTTGGTTGATCGTGGCCCATTAGGAGGTGCAGCCCGAACTCAGATAGTCCCTCAAAAACTTTAGTAATGTTGATATTCAGAAGGTTAAAAGATGGGCCAGGCCCAAAAGATTTTATCCAGGAAGGTGGGTTGGTGGAAAAGGTTCCAGAGGAGGGAGATTTAGGCTATTCAGCCTCACAACTTGTGGCCCCACCAATGGGAGGCTGAGATATTTGTGCAGGGATAAGAGATTGTGGATATCTCTCAGTGATATCCATATCTCTAGGCTGCAGATCAAGAGGGTGGGTAGATGTGGACGTGGCCATCTGAGAGACCAAGCCGCATGCAAGTTGTGTAGGAGAAGATGATTGAATATCTTCCAGCTGTAGGTAACTATCAACTGATGATGATTGTGTCGGCGCGTGGAGAGGCGCGTTATCAGAAACAGCTTCGGGGAAAAAATCCGGCATCACAGTTTCTTCATCGGAAGTGTCCGATGCTTGATCGGTCTCCGATGGGTCCGTTACTGAAATTTCTTCAGGACCTAAAGATTCGTCGCTAAAATCGTCCATGGGTGGTACCTCCTCCATATCCGCAGCAATATTTGCCGCCTCATGTAAGATTAGATCCATGTCAACATCAATGTCCATTGGTTGTGCGAGAGCTTTAGCTAGATCTTCATGTACCGCAATAGATGCCGTTGTGGAGCCGGCAGTAGATTGGTATTCATCCTCAGCATTTAGATCGCTAGATCCTCCTTCCGAGTGTAAGGAGTTTGAGGCTGTTTGGAAGGGGATTTCCCCACTGGAAATCTGCGTAAGAGCGGGAGAGAACGCATCATATAAGTGTGTAAGGTGGATACCATTGTTGTCCATGGAAATAGAAATGCGAGATGAACGGTTCCAGTTCGAATTAGGCAAAGTACGCAGTGGGTGTGCGAACATGGGTTGGCCAACAAGGTAATAAGTGGGAAAAAGATTTGGTCCAGGTAGTGTAGTCAAGCGCTGGGATAACAGCTCCACCACCTCTAGAAGTGAGGCCTGGCAAGAGGAATTGACGTGTCCGATACGGCCACACCGATAGCACGCTTTAAAAACCCGTTCGTAGGTACACCGCAACATGACCCATCCCATATCATCTAGCAAGGTGAGAAAAACGGCTGGCAGCAGAGGCATGTCAACATGCACACGAACTTTGATACGAAAGTAGTCAGTGTTAGTGACCCTTTTTTCAGACCAATCAATTTCCAGTAGGGTGCCAGCCGCGTCGCCAATCATCTCCGCCAAGGAAAGAATGTAACAATCACTAGGGATGTTGCTAACCTGCATCCACAGATCAACCGTGTGAAATTTGAGGGTGGAGTAAATGACATGAGGAAACCAAGGGTGGAGGAGTAATAGCGCCCCAAAAAGGTTCCAAGGTCCTTGATTGCAGACAAGAGTAGCATCAGAGGCAGTTGAAAAGGTGAACAAAAAGACCGTAGGCAGCTTCTGAACAAGGACAGGGCCCTGTAGAAACCAGCATTCATTGATCCGGCTTTGAATTTTTGCCTGTGAGAAGGTTTGGGTATCAAGGAATTTGCCAATCAATACCTTGTCCTTATTAACCCTGTTATTGTGGACAAGAGCAGGATTAATGTGGAACATACACGTGCGCAGATCCAGGTTTTCATTCTCGGTAGTGTTCTCTTCGTTGTGGAGTGGGTCGGCCATTTGTATTTGTGTAGAAGTAAAAGCTCTTGAGGATGTGGTCCAAAAAAGGAAAGGGTCAATTTATGGCAAAAGGACAGAAAGGTGGGTACTTGGTGGAAAGGTGAAGTGCGGAAAGGTGGGAAAAGGAGCTGGCTGGTTTTGGATGTAGAAGACAGTTATCGGGTAAATGTCAAGTTAATGTTATAATCTTTTGACATGGTGTATACACACATACACTAGAAATGTAGTAGTATTTTGAAGGACACTAGTCAACTTTTCCATTATCGACAATTCTTTGTTTTGAAGACAAACAAATGACAAGTTACAATTTAGAATTTACTCTTAGCCTAGAAGGGGAAGGAAACGAAAAGCAAAAGGGTGAGCAAGAATTGTCCAGTAAGAGATTTTACACACAGAGGCCAAAACAGATACGAAATATGAGTTATTGAATATAGCCAATAGATAGGAATTTAGATAACTCAATCAAATTTTATAAATGACCAGAAGAGGGTTAAATGACCAATAAGCAATAGATCAAATACTATTTATCAAAATTTATGAGTCTCACATTTACAAATTGCTTATTATTAAGTGTCACAAATCATGATTGTACATATCGAATATCGCAGCCGGTGCATCACACAATTGCTTATTACTAAGCATCACAAATCACAGTTATACCATGCCAAACATCGGAGCCGACGCGTCACATATAAGTCACGATCATCAAAAGTGACTTTCAAACACAAATATTACCCACAAAAAAATTTGATAAATGTAACGAATATTCATTCAAAGTTCAAAAATAGTCATCGTAGAGTCAAACTGAAAAAAAAACCCAAAGAAAATTCCAATTCAACGAAACTAAAATCAGATCAATCGAAGATTAGATGACTAAGATATCGTCAAAAGAATCTTTGGGTAAAAACTCAATGGCACAAAAATCATGATAATAAAGAGTATTGTAAAAAGAACTAAGAGTCACGGAAAAAAATTGACACGTGGCAAAGAGAAGTCGGAGGGTGCACACTTGAACCCAAATATAGGTAGAGGACGATCGTTAAAATCATATAAGAATGGCATGACCAACAGAAAAGAGACACACCATCGTAGAAAATCTGGAAAGCAAAATATGGCCTTCGTGCCGTGAACAGTAACAGTGCTAAAACAAGGATGATATCACGTGGTGTTGAATCTTTGAAAATTACTTTTTGGCTGTGAACAGAGAACGACATGGAACACTAAGGAATTGAGAATGACTTTTTACGATGAAAAAAGAAGAGAGAATTTTTATAAATCGTGAGAAAAGTCTTAAACGCCAATTTTAAGATGGTTGAAAATTTATGAATAACGCAAAAATAAGCGTGATGATCAATACTAAGCTCAAACACAAATATGTTTTGTGAATCAAACGATAGCAGATAGATTCTCAGTATAAAACGAAAGGATTGTAAGAACCCTTACTTCAAAGTAATCAATATAACATCCAAAATTTCCACTTTATCTTAGATCAATCATAACATTTTTAGTTAAATACCCAAAAGAATCCATCGGCTCTTTTCTCTCGTTTGCCTCAAAAAAATATGAAGACTTTTACGTCTTTCTCTTCCTTATATAGTTTGCTAATCTAATTATAATATAATGACTTGAACTCCTAATTGCCATTGCAATTACAATACAACTTAAAATACTCATTACTAGTGTAATCAGAATATAACTTTACATTCTAATCCAAGTCAAAATCTTTTTAATATCTAATCTAATTACAACAGCCACTAATCTTTTAACTTTTAATTTTGTCAGTAAAAGAACTTTCAAACAAATTCTTTAATGTTTATGACTTAATTCAATGTGAAAATAACATTCTAATTAAAAAATATAGGGTATTACACTAATACTATCGAAACCACACCAAAAGCAGCAGGAACGACAAAGACCTATTAGACACCACATGGGACACTTCCAACAATAGAAGCCTTGGTGCTGACCACATCAGAGCCCTTCCCACCCCTCCCAAGGCCCTGAAACCCCCTACCACCCAGCCCACCCCTACCTTCCCCAAGGACAATAACACTGCTTACCCAGAAACCAAACCCTAGAAAATGGAGGCAGGAACCTACCCACCTGAAGACTGCTAGTACCTTACTAGAAAACTGATCACTTCCATTAGTGGTGAGAGTTTCGGTCACTGCCAGTGAGATTCCGGCCACCCTGGCAAAGGTCTAGTTGGCCCGCAAATCGAAGACTGCTACGTTTTATAAGCAATCGAAAAAGCTCAAACCTCCATGGATGAGAAGGTGACGATCTAGCAGATCGAGTGGACCACTTAAATCGACCAGATCCAAACGCTACCACCGTTAGGTCGTCGACAAACCGTGGCCACTTTTGCCGCCGTCCACCCACCTTCCACTCCTCTAAAACACCAAATCACAAACACGCAAAACGTACGACAAATATGATGACACTGGAGACAGCCACCGCCCCACGCACGTTGAAGCATGGTGGGGTGGCCGGGTGGATTAGCCTGTGGAAGCTGTAAGAGGGTAGAGAGAGGAGAGAGGGTTTTTTTAGAGTGAGAGTGACATAAGCAGTATTTTTATCGGGTAAATGACAAGTTAATTAATGTTTTAATCTTTTGACATGGTGTATACACACATACACTAGAAACGTAGTAATAATAACTTGAAGGACACTTGTCAACTTTTATCTTGAAGACACTCGTCAACCTTTTTATTGTCGACAATTCTTTGTTTCGAAGACAAATAAATGACAAGTTGCAATTTACAATTGGTATAAAATTGCCTTTTCGCAATAAGTTGCAAGAATTTCCCTCTCATCACTAGATGAATTGTGAAACTCAAAAACTGTAGCTAAATGCAAATAACTATCTATTAAGAAGTTTATGAAGTGCATGCCGATGGTTAATTGTCACTATGCATGCGCAAGAATTAATGCTCTTGATCAACAAGAGGTACATATAATCACAATGTTTCGTCTCTAAGCTAGAGAGAAGACTTGAGTTCTATTGTGTCCCAAATGAAAGCTACAAAGGCCTCCGTCGCTTTTCTATAACCAGGGATTTGAGTCTTTCATTGTCTATAGAGCGACCAATAACACGAGTTCTATTATGTCCCATGCGATAGTACAGATATCAAAGACTAGCCATTGATCGTGGAAAGTTTATAGTGACTTCACACTTTAATACACAGGACATGATCTTCCTTCATATCTTCAAGAAGAGCTCATTTGAGGCAGATCGAATAGGTACACACTGACTCACTAGTCACTTAGAATCAAATGAGAACGACAGCCATGTGAGGGGAAGAGCCACAAAGAACAGCTTCTCTTTCAAATAATTGTCTCGTAAGGTTCTATTTTTTTGGCTAACTGATCCCAAGTGTGTCACTGAACGAGTGAAGCAAGCCAAAAGCGTCACAAATGCATGTTTGCCAAAATGTGCCCTGCAACTTTTTGTTTGCATGCACGGGCACCATGTGCGCTGGATGAGATCACAGAATGATTGCTGGCTTCTGACTGATTTGTGGCTTGGGATAGCTAGTTGTGCCTGTAAAGGCTTTCACCCATTTAAGGCAAGAAGGAAAAGGTGATAAAGTTCGGTTCATGGTGGCTTTCACAAGTTAGATTAGAATGGTGGCTTTTGCAGGCACGTACTTGTGGTTTAGGGAGGGGAAGTGAAGAGTTGCTGTGGCAGGCGAACAATAATTTCCAGGCTTGTCATTCAAATGGTTAAGATGCGATGCGCTTCATGTTGTAATATCCGTGGATTTTGTCAAGGTCATACCTTGTTTGTGAAGATTGAGATGCCAAACTTTAAAAAGGTTCATAAATACTATCTCAGATTCCGGTAAAACAGTTTTGACTCGTGAGCTTGCATCAAGCTCATCAAGAACAATTATTTAACGATGCCGACTCATTAGCGTAGACGTCGTTCAAATTATCATTTACCGCTAAAAGTTTAAATAGTCATCATATTGAAGCATAATTTTATTGACAACAAAAAGATAAAAAAAACATATACTAAAGTGAAAGTAGCATTTGCCGCTCTTACAAGGAACGCTTATGCCATTGTTAAAAGCACCGTAGCTCGTTATAATTCTCGAGCCACATGAAACACTAGTCTTGAGCTTCGTTCGAACTTCAAAATAATACATGAGGATTGAGGTCTCCTGCAGCGACGGATTAGCGGCATTTGTTACCAAAGCACTGCAGCGTTGTTTTCTGAGAATTAGCGACCCTTTTTTAAAGCCCTTACACAGAATATCAAGCAACAAATAATAGAAAATCCGAGTGTGTGGCAAAGCCAGACAAACATGCCAAAGCAGGCGCCCACCTGGCATTGGGAAGCGGACAACCTTGGAAAAAGCGAAGTATACCAGCCCACCTGCACCCCCATTCACCCGACCCCGCCATCACAAGTGTTGTCATAGACCCATTAAACAGCCCTCAAATCCCCACTCCACGTGTCACTCCACAGCCCCACAACTAACCGCCATCTGGTTCTCCCTCCGATCTCTCCTCTCCCCCATACAATACGTAACAAACACACCCACACCCACACCCACACCCACACTCAGGACTCCCTCTCCTAGCAAAACTCACTCTTTTTTTGGGAACCCACAAATACTTTCTGAACCGAGGTTGTAACAGAAATGGCTGGGAATGAGTGGATAAACGGGTACTTGGAGGCCATACTGGACAGCGGGGCGTCGGCCATAGAGGAGAACAAGCAGGTGTCGCAGGTGAACGTGAGGGACAGGGGCCATTTCAACCCAACCAAGTACTTTGTGGAGGAGGTGGTGACCGGCGTGGACGAGACTGATTTACACAGGACATGGATAAAGGTGGTAGCCACCAGGAATACCAGGGAGAGGAGCTCAAGGCTCGAGAACATGTGCTGGCGTATCTGGCATCTCACCCGCAAGAAGAAGCAGGTTTGATGCCCCTTTATCTGTGCCTCTCTCTGTTAATGTTAACGTTGAATTTTGTTTATATGTCAGCCGGTAAATTAGTTACCCATGCTGTCCGCATCTGGAATGAGCAGTTTAATTTCAGGGTGTTTTATAGTTGTCCCTTAATCCACATATTGCTGATATTGTTTCTTTTTGTGTGTGTGTGTGTGTGTGTGCGCGTGCGTGTTAATAGATGCCCTGCACAATTCCCCTGCATCTGCGTGAATTTGTTTGAGTTTGTGATGGGTAGTAATAAATGGGACTCCTAGTAGTATATGGTGGGGCTAGAATTGTAACCTAGTTCATTATGTTTGCACCATTTTATATAGGACATTTTTGAAGCAAAAGATAGATTATTGATGTTGAGCCATTATTAGTGGATGCAAAAGTGGTGAGGGATGTAACCTGACGTGTACACTAAAAATTTTGCATAAAACCGCATATTTTGGGTTCCTTTGCCCGAAACACCGCAGACTCTTTTCCTTGGTACGCATCACCCTGAAGTTTCATTTTGGTTTTGGTGCCTCAGACACCGATTGATGGAAAAAAAACTTGAATTTTTTGGATGCCTGTTTGAACTTAAGGGTTAATTCGGTTATTTACAGTAAAAGCCTATGTGACAGCCATATCATCGGTTAAAACCCATGTGACAGCCACATCATCAAATTCAAACGCTTGTGGCAGCCACATCTTCTTCTTTTTCCTCTTTCCTCCCACTATCAGCTCATGTCTAATCCTAGGGTCCCGCCTCCAACTTTCGTGACATCAACCCCTAACAGAACCCAGAGCACCCGCCATTGCTGCCATTGTCACCCATCACCCAACGTAAAAGAGATCTGTAGTTGGCTACCAACCCAATTGCTCAATAAAAATATAAAGCAAACCCTAATTCAAAACCATACGTGGAGCCCCAAATTAAGCTATTGCACCGATCAACTTGCATATAGATTGTGATTGTTGCGGAAAAAAGGAGGCAACGACAATGGGGTGGCTGGATAGGAAGTGGTGGCGGCTGGATTTGGGGAAAGAGGGTGGCGGCTGGGTTCGGAGATTGGGGGCTGCATGTGGCGTGGGGAAAGGGGTGAGTTAGGTTAGCACAAGGAGGTGAAGTCCCTGTTATACCTTCAAAAGTTGAACATACATTCAAGTTTTCTCGTCAATTGGTGGCTCGGACACCAAAATGGAAGTTCGGGGTGGTGGATACCAAAAGAAAAAGTCTGGTTTTTTCATGCAAACGACCCCAAACTATGGGATTTTATGTGCAATTAATCCGTGAGCTTCCAGAAATGTCGGACATGTTAGACTTTGTTAATGATTTTTAGTTTCGGGAATATCTCCTTTATCCTTGAGTTTAGGGGTAAATTAGAGTCAACTACCCAATTTTGACAAAATGGACACTTATCTAAAAAATGTAGAAAAAAAGTGTATGAGATTCCCCCCAACATTTTGGGTTCTGTAACATTAATTATTAAAAGGTTTAATTTAAATGGCAATTTTGTATGTTGAAAATGACAATACTACCCTTAACTCTTTAAATACGTATGAAGTTTTATATATGCCTCTCTATCTTCGTTGCTGCCACCACGGCCTCCCACTAGGCCACCACAGCCCCCACCACAAGTCCATAGCATCTCCACAGCCCACAAACATTACAAATCCTACCATCAACGGGCTACCCATGCCCACCACCTCCAACCCACATCCCAACAGCACCTTCGACTACTAGTCAACTGACCTACAATGCTATTCCCCACCGGTTTACCACTGCTATCAAAATTGGAAAGCCTCCAAAGACCACTGGAATCTCCAAAAAAACCCTTAAATAACCCTTCATGAAGCTACCACAAACACAACTCATTTCACCGACATAAAATTATCACCAGCACCACCACCATACTGTCCACCATTCCCCATCAATCACTTCCTATCCAACTCTTGTAACCATTTCCAAATTGAGGAATAGAAAAATAAAAAGATAAACAGCCCGTTTCTCTTAAAGAAATTTGCGGATTTCAGAATTCAATTCCATACTAGTAGTTCTAGGTTGATCCTAGTTCTCCATATTTAGGTTTGAAAAAGTTGAGATGGATTTTGACTTTTAAAAAAGAAAATCAGTTATCGGTTTTAAACAAACTTTTTTTGCTAAGCTGAGATTGGTTTGGGTGGATGGGTTTTGAATAAAGTAGAATTGCTAATCTGAGATTTGTTTCGGTGGAGGTGGCGGTTAGAGTGTTTTGGTGGAGGCAGCGGTGGGAAGTGTTATTGTGGAGGCGACGGTGGTGGGTGGAGACGGTGGGGGACAACAGTGGAGTATTACGTTAGAGGCGATGGGGCCGTGGTGGGGGTGTTACAATTAATATATCCATCTTCCATTGGGTATGCATGGGCAGTTGAGATATGACCTACTTAACCAAGGGTATAATTGTTAATTTCTTGAGAATGTTAAGGCCGTTTGAATTCTGTGTGGTCAACAAACATAGGTCATTTTTTCCCAAATGTGAGTCTGTGAGTGTAAGTACCCCTAAATGCAAGGATAAGAGTAATATTATTCCTTTAGTTTTCTTTGAGAAATGGATCTCTTCTCTCTTTGCCTGTCTCTATCCACGTATCTATATTGACTTGGAAAATGCTGATCCATGCTTTTTCACTGTAATTGCATACTCTTTGTTGCTAAAAGGTGAACTTCTGTAGCTAATAGGTAAATTTTTACCGCACACACCTGGGACAGTTAAAGGTCTTTGTAACCAGTTTTAAGGAAATTATTATTATTATAAGTACATACGTCGGTGCTCTCTAAATCAATTGGTTTCTGATAATACTTTTTCTCTTTGCTGTTAGATCTAGTAAAAGGAGCCCTTCCTATTAGATTGAAGTTGATTGTATTGAACTTCAACAGTTCATATGCTGCATTTCCAAAGATGTCTTGCGCTTAATATCTGTTTGGATACTTCGTTATTTTATGTGCTTGGATTTTGCTACTGTGCCGCTGAAGAGAGGGAGACCACAAAAGAGAGGGAGAAGGAGAAAAAAATCTGTGTATAGCTTTTAAAAAGATTCCTAAAATATTTTCAAACATGTTCTAGTTTTCAATTTTCGCTACGATTCACACAGGTGGGGTGGCAAAATTTACTAAAGCTGATCAAATGATCTTGGATGGAAGATGTGGGCTGCCCCATCTTCCAGCTTCTGGTGAATGTGTTTGAATTTTTTTTAATTGCCAATATTCACTGCCTCACGATCATTGATACAAATGAAGCTGTCTAGAAGGAATGTGTATGTGCATGTAAGATGATTTATGCCAACGCTTATAAGTATGGATAATCTGGTCACTTTGGACTGTCTACTTGTAGGGAGTGCTATGATTTTTTACTTTGTATAATTCACCTCTAGAAAGCAGCCAAATATAACCATAATACTTCGCATTGAAGTAAACAGAAATATGGTCAGTCATTTGTGCCATGATTGTAGAATATTTACCATAAGCACTTCTGCTATGGCATCTCAGAAGCTTTTATTGCCTTTAGATATAAAAAGTCTGCTTGTTTTTCGCTTTCAAAAGCGAAAGAAGCATTCTCAGAATGCTAGAAAAAAGACACCCTGCTGTTGACAAATTGGTATTTGCACGCTCGATATATATTTCGTCACCTTATAGAAAAAGATTGACATGCTTCGCTTTTCTTTGAAAAGTTGGAATGGGAGGATTTCCAGCGGTTGGCAAACCGGAGGTGGGAGAGGGAGCAAGGACGCAGGGATGTGACCGAAGACATGTCCGAGGATTTGTCTGAGGGAGAGAAAGGAGACTTCTTGGGAGAGGCTATAGCAATTGACAGCCCGAGGAAAAGGTTCCAGCGGAACTTCTCTAACTTGGAAGTATGGTCCGATAATAACAAGGAGAAGAAACTATACATTATTCTTGTCAGGTAAAATACTTTCAAGTATGCGCTTAGTTTTGCTTCTTGTTTACTCATGTTCTCCGTATTATTGATGGCAACTGTTGCTCCTTCTGCTTAAGTCACCTGTCATTCCATAGTTGCTCGTGAGTTGATTATCTTTATTTTTGTTCAGCATCTATGTTCCTCTGGTGGTGAAAATGACTTCAATGAAAAGTACCTTAAGAGTCAATAGTGAATAAACTGATATTAGTGCCTTATTTCAATTCCTACACATGCAAATTGTCATAATACAGCACCATTTTCACAAAAGATGACTCATCTTTTTCTACGCAATCTTAATTTCCCTGATAAGATAAGTTATTTACCGCCTTCACTGCTATATCTCTCCAAATTCTTCGAGGTTCATGCATCCAATGTTCACAAAAAAAAAATTAGGTAAGTTGTTGATAGAAGTTACTTCAATGTGCATCCTTTGAGCCATGGATCTGAATTAGTTTTAGCGCTAAGTTGTATGGCAAGATTCTAGAAATTTGTGATTTAAACTTATCTCCTTCGCCAGTTTGCATGGTTTGGTCCGTGGAGAAAATATGGAGCTTGGTCGGGATTCTGATACTGGTGGTCAGGTGAATCTGGCATCCTACTTAACGTTTTGTTTTTAAATGTTAGTCTCTCCTCTCAATGGTGTTGCCTGCTTTATCAAATTGCAGATCAAATATGTGGTCGAGCTTGCTCGGGCACTTGCTAGGATGCCCGGGGTGTATAGGGTGGATCTGTTCACCCGCCAAGTTTCCTCACCCGAAGTAGATTGGAGCTACGGAGAACCCACTGAGATGCTTACAGCAGGTCCTGAAGATGCTGATGCTGCTGATGTAGGAGAAAGCAGTGGGGCTTATATAATAAGAATACCCTTTGGCCCTCGTGACAAATATCTTAATAAGGAATTACTGTGGCCCCATATACAAGAATTTGTTGATGGAGCTCTGGCTCACATTCTTAACATGTCAAAAGTTTTGGGGGAACAAATTGGCGGGGGCCAGCCGATTTGGCCCTATGTAATCCATGGCCACTATGCTGATGCAGGGGATAGTGCCGCTCTTCTTTCAGGTGCTTTAAATGTTCCAATGGTTCTAACAGGACATTCGCTTGGTAGAAATAAGCTAGAACAGCTTCTGAAGCAAGGAAGGCAATCAAAGGAGGATATCAATTCAACATATAAGATAATGAGGAGGATTGAAGCAGAGGAGCTTTCACTAGATGCAGCAGAACTTGTAATCACAAGCACCAAACAGGAGATTGATGAACAATGGGGACTATATGACGGTTTTGATGTCAAGCTCGAGAAAGTTTTGCGTGCCCGTGCTAGACGAGGGGTCAATTGCCATGGTCGGTACATGCCAAGAATGGTGGTAAGACTGCTTATTGAGTAGTCATTCCTTTTGCGCCTTTTCCCATTTTATTAGCCAAGAAAACTAGTCAAAAGTATAGCAAAGCACATTATTTCTAATCACCCTTTCAGTTCCATCAGATAAAGTGAACCTCATAAATTGCTGGTTCTCAGGAAATTGGTTTTTAAAATTTTGTTTTTCAGGGCACATACGACTGCAAAAGAATTTGTTATTTTTGAATTAAGGAAAAGGTAAAAATCATATGCTTTAGCACGATTCGATCTTATAGGCATCCCTATGATCAAGGGTGCATCAATGGGGCGTATCATCTATGTTTTTCGGTATAAAGCATTAATAACAGTGTTAACTTAAGAGTGGCCCATTTAACTTAATATTGTTTTCCAGGAATAATTGGTGGCCTTTAATGATCAAATGTTAAATGTATTGTACACCACTAGATGAACTATTTGTCACTACAGTACAAAATCATGCAGGTAATTCCTCCTGGAATGGACTTCAGCAATGTTATGGTCCAAGAAGATAATGACGTTGATGGGGAACTCACAGGAATTACCAACACTGATGGGGCTTCTCCAAAAGCAATCCCACCAATATGGTCAGAGGTGAGCACAATTCTCTTTTTCCCATTGATTTAAATCAACATTTAGTGTTATCATTCAATTCTCAGTTGAGCTGTCTCTGTAGGTAATGCGATTTCTGACAAACCCCCATAAACCAATGATTTTGGCCTTATCGAGACCAGATCCTAAAAAGAACATCACAACTCTTTTAAAGGCCTTTGGAGAATGCCGTCCGTTAAGGGATCTTGCTAATCTTGTAAGTATGTTGTTTTATTCACTAGCCAACAGAACTGCAATTTCAAGTGCTTGTAAAGAAAACTGTGATTTACCATGTATGCAGACACTTATCATGGGAAATAGGGATGATATTGATGAGCTGTCTGCTGGGAATGCTGGTGTACTCACAACAGTATTGAAACTGGTAGATAAGTATGACCTCTATGGGCAAGTGGCCTTCCCTAAACACCACAAGCAAAACGATGTTCCAGAAATCTATCGTCTCGCTGCCAAAACAAAGGTTCAATATACTATTTGCGGTATTACCATGTTTTGCAATTGTTACAGTTGTGACTTACCGTGTAGTTTTTTCATGACAGGGAGTTTTCGTGAATCCGGCTTTGGTTGAGCCTTTTGGTCTTACTTTGATCGAGGTTAGTCTTGATCGTCCTGTATTTATTCTTGTTTTTAGTTTGGTAAGAAAAGTCAGATCATGAAATTTGTTCTTTTGTTTAATATAGGCTGCAGCTCATGGACTTCCTATGGTGGCAACTAAAAATGGTGGCCCAGTCGATATTCACAGGGTAAACATTGACCAACTCTTTTGCACCCCAGCTTACCACCCCATCACAAATGATTGAATGGAACTTGGAAAGAACATTCATATTTCATTTCGATTCACATTGGATTTCACAAAGACACCGCGAAAAAAGTTTGGACGTGAATGCAAAACTTTGGAATTCTGTAGGCTGTTGTAGGATTGTTTTCTCCGTTAGTTTTGACCTGAATCGAAGTGAAGTAAAATTCAATTCGTCTGAGAATTTTGTTCTACCTACTGTTTTAGGCACTCAACAATGGTTTGCTTGTGGACCCTCACGATCAGCAAGCAATTGCCAATGCACTGCTCAAACTAGTATCAGAAAAGAATTTATGGCAGGAATGCCAAAAGAATGGCTGGAAAAATATCCACCTCTTCTCATGGCCTGAACACTGCCGCACGTACCTAACAAGGGTGGCAGCCTGCAGGATGAGGCATCCCATGTGGCAAACTGACACGCCAGCGGATGAATTGGCTGAGGAAGAGTCCTTAAATGATTCACTGAAGGATGTGCAAGATATGTCCTTAAGGCTCTCTGTCGATGGGGATAAAACATCTCTAAATGAGTCGATCGACTTGGCGGCAGCCGGTGGTGATCCTGAGCTTCAGGACCAAGTAAAGCGGGTTCTAAGTAAGATGAAAAAGCCAGAGACAGGGTCACAAGATTCTGAACGTGACACAGAAGTGGTTGATAAAGTACCAAGCAAATATCCGATGTTGAGGAGGCGGCGCAGATTGATTGTCATCGCACTTGATTGCTATGATAATGATGGAGCTCCAGAAAAAAAGATGATTCAGATTGTGCGAGATGTCTTCAGCGCCATCAAATTAGACCCTCAAATAGCAAGATCCTCTGGTTTTGCTCTGTCGACAGCCATGTCAATCTCGGAACTGACGGCATTCTTGAAATCAGGAAATATTAAAGCAAATGAGTTTGATGCTTTGATTTGTAGCAGCGGGAGTGAAGTGTATTACCCAGGCACTTATACTGAAGAAGAAGGAAAACTTAGTCCAGATCCAGATTATGCGTCTCACATTGACTACCGTTGGGGTTCTGATGGTATAAAGAAAACCATTTGGAAGTTGATGAATACACCTGAACCTTCAGAAGAAAAGTCTGCCCATTCCTCAAGTCCCATAGAGGAAGACGTGAATTCGAGCAACTCCCATTGCCTCTCCTACTTGATAAAGGATATCAGTAAGGTGAATATATGCCCTAAACCAGTTTAATGGCAGTAAACTGCTAATTGATAACTTTTTCTTATTATGAGGTGCTGGGTGGTGCTTGTGGGTTTTGTAGGCAAAGAAAGTGGATGGTATGAGACAGAAGCTTAGGATGCGGGGTCTCCGCTGCCATCTGATGTATTGTAGGAACTCAACAAGGATGCAAGTTATCCCTCTCCTTGCATCTCGAGCGCAGGCGCTTAGGTAATATATTTTCTAAAATGACGAGCCTTTTTTATACACAATATGTAGGAAAGCTAGTTCTTACGTTTTTTGTAGCCTGGGCTTGACTAATTTTTATTGCGGGTCTTAATAGAATGATAATGATGTAAATGTCCCTGATTCCTATTGATCCCCATATTAAAGTGGGTGAAGGATGGAAGAAATATATTAACGGTATATCTTAGGGAACTGAAATGGAATGTTGTAACCATGTGTTTTCTTACACAGTAGATATATGAAGGAAGAATCTATTCCATAAAGAATAACATAAAAAGCAATACTAAGCTTATCTGCCCTCTTATTTTCCAGTCTTGAAGTGAGGTTGTTGCATGTCGAGAGACAAAGCACTCACCTCTCTTCATCAAACTTGGAGTCTCTGCCCATCCATTGGACTCCCCACCTATTGTCACCCATGAACAACACCCCCTTGCAAACTTACCCCCCCCCCCCCCCCAAAAAAAAAAAAAAACCCTCTTTCTCTCTCCAAAGAGACTTAATTTTTGTGTTCTATATAAGACACCAACTCAATTTTAGGTGGACTAGGAACACGCCTGAAATTTTAATTCATCATGTGGACTTACTAATGCTGACCAGTGCTGTCTCTTCCTGTGATGTAATTAATAGGTACCTTTTTGTCCGCTGGAGATTAAATGTGGCTAATATGTTTGTGATTCTTGGTGAAACCGGAGATACGGATTATGAAGAACTGATATCTGGGACGCATAAGACACTAATTATGAAAGGAGTGGTGGAGAATGGTCCTGAAGAGTTGCTTAGAACAACCGGAAGCTACATAAGAGATGATATTGTACCAGGAGAGAGTCCACTGGTTGCCTACACAAGTGAAGGAGCGACTACAGAGGAGATTGTGAATGCACTAAGGCAAGTATCTAAATCTGGTGCATGAATGTGCGAGTGTTCAGTATACTATCTATCCACAAAGAAAAGAAAAAAGATTCTCTTTGCTTTTTATTTTTCAAGCAATTGTCAGGGAATGCATAAAAATGTGAATCTCAAGCAATTTTCAACCTGGGATTCTGCAGAAGTGTAGCTGGATTATTCCCGCTACTATGAAATGCTTTTGTTGTTGAGCATTATATACAAAGCCCGGCCTCTCTTCCTGTTTCTAGAAGGAATGCAATTGGTATGCAATTGGTATATGTAAAGATTCTGAAGAAATTTTGCAGATTATTGTTTCATATGAAGGTTGTGCTAATTAGTTAATAAGCTACAAGGGAAGCAATGCTGAGTGTTGGTATGTTTTTATCTCTTGCAGATAGTTACTATATGTTCTGCAGTAGTGTGCATGTTAGGCTCATTCTTTGACAGCACAAGTTTGCACGGTGTCACGTCACATTACTGCCCAATGCCTTGGGTTTGATTCACCCTTGGCGTTTGGCTCACTGATTAATCGTTATGTTTGTTTGTTCATCAGTAGAGGTGCAACCGTAACTTAATGCTGCTCATTTTTATTCATTCATTTTTCAAAAGCTTGTTGAGAAGCTAGTGATGGCTCTCGGTAAGATTGTGAAACCAAGCAAGCTACTCGGGCTTTGGAAAGTTGGCATGAGAAACATCACGGTTCGTAATTGGCCGAGTTTCAAAAACAAGGCTTGACAACCTATCAATGCCTAGTGAAAATTACTAGAAACTTCGTTTTTCTGCTCGCAAATGCTCCCCCCTCTGCATCAACATCTGTAGGTCGATCATCACCAGTCCTCAACGCTCTCTGGGCAGAACTGCCTCATTCGTCGCGCACACGACAGTTTAGGGTATCAGAGCTTAGGTCCATAACCAGTTGCTTTCTAGGGCCATCGAGCCCGCGAAACGGTTGAAGCGTTTCCTTTGAGGCTACTAACGATGATCAAAGTGTATCATATGGTTTTCTTTAGGATACTTTATCTTCTATATTGCATTTCTACTCTGTAATTTGTCCCTCTATTTGCATTAGCACCTAAAGAATAATTCTATAGCAAAAAATGTACATTTTTTTCCCACTTTGTATCTTTCTCAAAACAACCAAAACTAATGATGGAAATATATTTGAAGTTTTTTTTTTTATGCCAACCAACCTAGGCAACCCTGCAAAGTTTGGGAATGTCATCCTTGTGTCTATTGCTTTTCTTCTGATCGGACTTTTCGCAGTCTTATATATATATATATATATATATATATATATATATATATATATATATATATATATATATATATATATATATATATATATCCAATTAAACCAAAAAAAAATAAAGAAGAAAGAAAAGTAAAGCAGCCCAGCAAAGTGAAACTTCCATCCATATCCCAAAGCAAGACATTTTTGGGTGCTAAAATTCTGAAAATTTATCATTAAGAAGGATGGCCAATAAACAAATTTATCATAAATCTAACTTTAGTACAAAATTAACAAGAATAAAAAGGATTTAAGAAAAATTAATTTTTTGGGGCCAGCCCTTGCCTGTCCCAAACCTGGCCTTGAATTTTGGGCCAAGGGCTTGCTTGGTTGGACTAGGGCTGAACCCTCAGATTCTTAAGGGAGCTTGGCCCAAGCACGTTCCATTTTCCCTAGGCTCAGGTTCGCCAGCCCGCTTCGCTGCGAAGCTCGTTGGGCCAAGGCTGGGCCGACCCAAGCCCAGCTCGTTTGACACCTTAAAATGGACCTGCCTGAATTTCAAAAGAACAGGTCCTAACACGCAACTTTCGCACCAAAAACGGCTAAAGTAGTTCTAGAAAAAAGTAAGTAGAGCAGTTCTAGTAAAAGGGGGTGACACAAATTCTAAATCTCAATCACCGTGTTAGGAGTTAACATACGGATGTTTCAAGGAATTAGTTTTGTTGGATGAGAATATATTTCCAACCTATTCTGGTCGAACCCGAAAGCCCACCAGGGGTCCCGTTTTGCTCAACACGTCACATATTCAATGGTCAACTTTTTAACGTTATCGACCAGTCAAAATGTGCACGCTCGAGTCATGTGCATTTTTCATCAGCTTTTTGCATGATTAAAATTACTTTTTGTCACCAACATAGCAACGTCGGCGCCACCAATACTTAGAAAATATACGAACATTGGATTTAGCGTGCCTTCCCCCTTAAAGGGGTCGGCCACCTCCTCATCCTCTTTAAGGAGGGGTCGACCACCCTCTTTATGAGGGGGAGGGGGGGTGTCGACCACTCTATTGGGGAGGTCGGCCATCATTTGTCACAGGGGGGGTGCTGCTAACCCCTTTTTGCTTAACTCATTCAAATATACTATGACCTACAATGCTCACTCATTATTGCGACCTACGACGCCCGTTGTCACCTGTACGCCGTCGCCTGTGCCCGCGCGTCATCTCTGACACTTCGCCGCGCCCATGTGCTGCGCTGCTGATACAACCATGCTCTTTGTCACAATGCCGTGCCCCCGGCACCGTACACACTTCACCGCGCCCATGCGCCACTTCCATGACATGTGCCCCCGGCACTAGGTATTGTCGCGCGACGACCGTCGCCACGCCCATGCTCCAAAATCATGTCTCATGCTGTTGGCATCGTGCCCGTGCGTCACAATCACGCTACATGCCTCTGGGCACCACTCTCATTCATCACACCATGCGCCTCTGCCATGTACGTGGAACATGCTCTAACCCACTCTTCGAAGTGTGAAACATTCCAGGGGGCTCCGCTCGTAGTGTTTCAGCATGAGAACCCCTCGCAGCGGGGTGGGCTCGCTACCATAGAAGCCATCACCGTCTTCATTCTGGGGGACTCCGCTCGTAATGCTCCTGCACGAGGACCCCTCACAGCGGGATGGGCTCGCTACCACAGAAGCCATCGTCGTCTTCATTTCGGGGGGCTTCGCTTGTAGTGCTTAGGCACGAGGACCCTTCGCAGCGGGATGGGCTCGCTACCACAGAAGCCATCGCCGCCTTTATTCTGGGGGCTTCGCTCATAGTGCTCAGGCACGAGGACCCCTCGCAACGGGATGGGCTCGCTACCACAGAAGCCATCGCCGTCTTCATTCCAGGGAGATAGACTCGTTACTACAAAGCTATCGCTGCCTGGGGTGACTTGCATGACACTAGGCACTGAGTTGCGACCATGTCCACTCATGTTACCGGTGATCATCAAGGCCCCCAAGACGATGACCCTCGGGTCACTCCGGGGCGGGAGCAGGTCTTTGGAGGGAATCGCGCCTAGTTCACCTGGCAGTTGGCTACAGGGACAACCCTCATCGCTGTCAGGTTCTTTACGCGTCTTTTGAGGGACCTTGTGGGATTCAATAAGGGCTTGGATCTGTGGCTGGGGCAACGGGCTTACTCTGATCATGCTGTTATGGTGTGGTCAGTCTTCTCAGACAGGTAGAGCAACGCTGTATGGGACAAGGCAGTGCGAATTTGGGAACCGACAGTCCAACGGAGAACCGATACTTGTGGACCCCTGGTGATGTGTCACTCCCAGGGGATGACACGTGTCAGCTAATGACACCATGATGATACAGGCACACTTTTCCCTATAAATAGGGGACCTTGGATTTCATTTTCAAAAGAATTCTCTCATTTAACATTTTTAATTTCTCTCTCTAAAAACCCATTCTCTCTCGAATTTTAGAGAGAAACATACTTGGACTTCTGACATCGGACCCTTGACGTTGGACCCCTGACTCCGACCTTGACTTGGACTGTCAACTGCCGGCCCTATAAGTCTTTGCCTTATCTCCACAGCATTGCCAGTCCCACGGCTTGTCTGGGGAGCCTTGCTCTCTGCTTTTACTCTACCCTCATTGTCTCTCACTTTGTACAGCTAGCAGCTGATTCGAACTGTATCATTTGTGGCACCTCCACGTAGGTACGAACCTACTTTTCTTGGCACCAGAATGTAATACAGGTTTCATTAGTTAATTCCATGCCTCAGGTTATCACAATTAAATATCTGTTCAAGGTTACTCTAATAGAGGGGTACATTGGTAATTTGGTGTGTCTTGTATTGTGGAATCATTGAGGGATTGGAAAAGGACTTCTGGGAACAACTGATTGCTAATGCTAGACTAACAATCATGGTTAACCCTGCCCTCAAATTTTAGCAATGAAGTGCAGGAGACCCATTTTAGTATCATTTTTAATGTTTTGTTAGAGCCTCGTACTCCTATTCAATTGAAACTATGAGATTCCATAAAGGCCCTGTTGGCAGGGCCAATTCACATTCATGGAGTATTTTCCTCTGTCTGCCCTAAAATTTTGTAAGAGTTCCAGCGGAAAAGGCCTTCCCTTGTCTACCTTTCCCTCCAGCCCTGACTATTCTCAGACACAGATATTCTCATATCACTTTCAATGTAAGGGTACGCATATCAGCATTTCTTATAGACGATTTATTCATCTTGGCTGCTGCAGACACACCTTCATTCTGTTATGTTTGGTGAATCATGCTCTACTGAACTCTCTTCTCTCTTTAGTCTCGAGCCAAATTCATAAACGAGTTCTATCTTTCTGGTTGGGTCTCACGTGACATGGTTCTCATGGTAGCTCGAATTGTGGGCATGCATAGAGCTTGGTACTCCCTCTGTTACCTACCAGGGATACCCCTTTACTATTTCAAAAGTCACCTTTGATGATCCGACGGTGCTGCTAGACTGAATATTAGCAGTACAGTTCTCGATTCCTTACGGGTAGCTTCAGTCCTTTATAACATGCAAGTGTATTGGTGTTCCCCGTGCATTCTTCGCTGTCGTTTATAGCATGCAAGTGTATTAATCTTGTCTTGTTAAATAGGTACAAGATTAAGGATGAGATCTATACTTGGCTATGACCGGATAATTAGCAACCTGATGGTCTCTTGGTTTACAGTTATATATGGCACCCGTACCATTCACGATGTTGCAAGTAATTTTTAAGCTCATGTGAGCTCCATGATTCATCAGAGGCAAATTGCATTTTCCTATTCTAGATCTCCTGCTCTTTTGGCCAGAGACTGATCATTTCCCATCTCTATGACACATGCTCTTATTTGGACTCTTACCATTGATGGAACTGCCTCAGCATGGGAGAACATGAGAGGCAATGATCCCCAAGTTCATTGATTTCCAAAGTTTAATTTATAATAATTCGGTTACTACGCAAGAATGGTCTTCAAACTAAGGATATGCTTCGAGAACGGAACCTCAATATTGGTAATTAATTCTCACACAAAATTGATAAACAGTGCTCACGGTGTCCGTCTTCCCAAGAATCAAATAGGGACCATCTGTTGTCCTTGTCTCCATACTCTGAGCAACGTGGTTTTCAGTTTCAAGCAAAATGCATATGCAGTTCCAGCCTCCCAGTATGGCTGCTATGTTGTTGATATCAAAGTTGGGAAAAACTGCTGTCGCTGCTACAATATGGAGTATAACACAGCAGCCTTACCCCAGCTCATCCAAGAGATATCTAACCTTTTGAGGTGGAGAATGCTGAGTTGGAAGAGAAGCACTAGATGCTACCCTTATTGGGAGTTATGCGTTGAGCAGAAGATCCTTGGGTTTATCTTATTGTAGATTTGGTGATCGGTGGAGTGTGTTCTTACTACAAAATGGTAATCTTGTTTCAATAATGTAATAGCCTGTGGTATGACCATACGTGTACCTTCATTCAAGCTTAAATGAAATGGAGTTGTGCCACAAAAAAAAAAAACCATTGGTCTTAGGGTTCGTTTGACAAAATTTTTTTTTTTTGTTTTTAGTTTTTAAAGAGCAGCTTAAATTTTTTTTTATTTTATAAAAACAAGTGGGTGTTTGATAACCCTTTTTATTTTGACTTTTTTTTTTGGTGGTTTGCGGTGGCGGTGGTGGGGCGTAGCGGTGGTCGACGGTGGTGGTGGTGGTGGCCGACGGCCGGAGGTGGCTGCCTGCAGTCACCGGTGGTGGTGGCCGGCGGCCGGAGGTGGCTGCCGGCGGTGGGAGGGTGGTGGTGGTGGTCTAAAAAAAAAAACCAAAAGTGAAAAAAAAAACTAGTTTTTGGAGTTTTTTTTTATTCTTCAGTTTAAAAACTGGTTTTTTAAATTGAAAAAAAAAATGGTTACCAAACGCTTCTTTTTTTTTCAATTTTTAAAACTGAAAAAAAAGAGGCAAAAAAAGAGTGTCAAACCTACCCTTAATCTTTAGGAAATTTTTTTGCTGCTATCCCAGTTGTGGGAATATAACTATAATTCCTTATGGAGACAATTGATGGCCGCTAAATATTTTTACTGACTTTTCTGTTAACATTTTTAGTGACAATTCTTAACAGTACTCTTTTAATATCACTAAATAAAAGCTATTACAAACATTTCACGATAATCAATTTTCGCATATAGAGAGTTGTAACTACCTTTCTAAGGCCCAAACCCCCACCACAACGCGCAAAATTAAACAGGTGATTGATTTGTCATATGCAAAGAAGAATAGGTTAATATTCTCCCACTTATGCTATGCCTAATATGCTTTTGCTTTTGCTTTTGCTTTTGCCACCACCACTGAGCATTACTTTTAGCTTTACGAGTGGCCATTGCAAACTGTATCAATTATACTATATACATATCTTTGTAAAAGTAGTAACTGCGGAAGGGTGATACTCACTGATTCTTTTAAAAAAACTGGAGGTATAAACTTTTTACCGGCCAAGATAATTGAACCACACAAAAGGGTTAATATCACTAAATTCTTTGAGTGCAGGGACAAAATATAGCCATGGATTGTGTTTTGCCTTAATAATACTAACACTTGTGTACTTTGACCAAGCAGAATGCATATGGCATTAAAAATTATTGTGGAAAGACATGTTCGCCTTCCCTTTTTCCTTTCGTCTCATTCTGTATTTCTCACTCCTCCTCATATCATTGCCACACCACCACCGCAATACCACCGACCACCATATTGTAGCGTATCGAGACCGAGACGTTACTGGCCATGGTGTTTTGGAGGTTTTTGAGCTGAAAATTGAAGAACAGAGAAGGAGAATGACGAGAGAGAGCTAGACAGAGCTAGAGAGAGAGAGAGAGAGAAACTTCATAAATGATAGAGAGAAACTTCATAAAGAGAACAGAAACAGCTTAGAGAGAGAACGAGGCTTTGGTAATTTCATTTCACATTTTTCATTCATGCCGAGTACAAGTTCTGCTTCCCCTTTAAAGGGAAATTACAACTGAAGTCAAAACAGAAACCCAATAATACGAACGGTAATTTCAAATACTGAAAAAGACTCGCTAAAGACATTAAAAACCAATTCAAATGCCTGAGCCAAACGGTGCCGTCTTCCTTTATTGAGCTAAGTATCCCAACGACGCCGTCTTCCTTTGCCCCGGTAGGTTACATATACACACAAATCACCTGCACACAGAGATCTAGCGCACACAAAAACCTAGAGGAGGACGGTGGTTGTTGAGGGCTTCAGTGTTGCTGCAGGGAATTGAGGTGGAGTAGGCGAAAGTTGGTGGTGGTGGTTGAGAGCGGTGGTTGGTGGTGGTTGCTGAGGGCGAGGTTGTGATTTTAGCGAGACGAGAGAGAAGAGATACGGTAGAGGAGAAAACAGAGATTAGGGAGAACCAAGCTTCAGAAACCAAAACCAAGCAAAATTCATTTTCAAACCCAAAACCAATGATTGGTAAGGATCTAGACACGACAGTGGCGATCCATCCACATCATGGCGGCATAATGGTGATCATGGGTCCGAGAGCTGAAGCAAAATCGCGAGGAAGATAAAAATGAAGTTGTGGGGTTCAAGATTTGGGTTTCAGTAGTTATGCTTCTTGAACTGGGCTTTGGATTTGCATCTGACTGATTTTTTATAGAAGTTTTAAGTGCGTGGTGATTGGCGGATTTAGTCGTGGTGGTGCAATGGAGCCGGGGCTATGCTGGCTGTCGGGGAGAGAGAGAGAGAGAAAGAGAGGGAGGGGGTAGTAGTTCCAAGTACTATACATTTAAGGGTAGTATAGGCATTTTAAAAATATGTAATGGCCACGTTAGTAAAAATCGTTGCTTAGGGCTACCGAAATTTAATGTTAAAAAATGATTATATTTCATTTTTGAGTTGTTTCAAAAAATTGATCACTTTTCAGATTAATTTGACAGATGGAGTACAATTTTTTTACATTTTGGATAGTAACGTCTACTTGGTTTAATTGTGTCTTTGACTGTAATTTAGCACTAAATTTAAGGGTTTAGTAATATTACCCCACTGAGCATTACTTTTACCTTTACAAGAGGCCATAGCAAATTGTATACCACTAAACTCTGAGATTTTATTGATATTACACACACTTTTGATATATAACAAAAATTCTTCCCCTCTAAAGAATTTAAGAACTGAATTTTCATATAGAAAATGACAACTAAATTTTAGTTTTTATTTTACCCTATTTTTTTTTTGTTTACTTAATTGATTCAGCATCTTCAGCTGGCATCTCCCTCCCCCCAGCTGAAGATGCTTTAATCTCTTAAGTGTCTCTGAAGCAACCTCTTCCTCCCACCAAAATGAACCCTTCCATATCTAAACCTGGCTACCACCACCAAAAACCCTCAAGATCTAAACCCAGCTATCAACACTTCAAAAGTTTCAGTGACGAAATATGTATTTGATATTATTAGCGGCTAATGTGATTAAACTAGGCATTGAAAGAGATTTGACTTGGATTACGAATAGGACTTCACATTATATTATGATTGTATTAGCAATGAGGACTCTAAGTTGTATTATAATTGCTAGTATATTAGCAAACTATATAAGAAGACAGACATAAGAGTCTTTATATTTTTAGAGACAGAGGAGAAGAAAAAGAGAAAATGGCTTCTGAGTTTCAAAGATATGATTGTGATTGATCAAAGTCGCTTCTTTGAGGTAAGAGTTTTACCACGTATTTACCCCATCTAAAATTTAAGTGTCGATCTTTTCTTCAATTGGTTTGTTATTTGGAAGGGATTCATTGGTGCTCTAGAACCTCAATTACATTCTTGATCGTTATGCTAAATTGATTATTGACTTTGATTTGTAATGTGTTGTTATTAATTTTATGGTAATTTCAAGAGGCCATATCTTTTTTGTTCTTTGTCCAAGTTCTGTGTTCTTAGCCTTAAAGAGTCAACTACAAATTTGTAGTTTTCAGTTTTTAAAAAATATAACTGATTAACATTCGAAATCAGGCCGAACATTGTCACGCTTATATTTCTGTCAATTCAAGTCAGCCAAATTTGATTTATCCTAGGTTCATTTGTCATTGGATTCTAATGGTATTAGACATTATGAAATCCTTACAGAGTCTTATTCAACTTTTTGGTTTAAGGTTTTATCATAATCCTTCTAGTTTTTGGTCACAATTGAGTTTGAAAGTTATTGGTTACTGCAGACTTGTCTGTTTTTAACACTGTAAATCAGCTCACTTCGATTTGTTCTATCTCCTTTATTTCTCATTGGTCTTTGATTATTCTAGGCATTCTAGAATACTTAAAGAGACAATTCTAATTCTCTAGTTTTATGTTTAGTCAGAATCCTTCTATTTCTTGATTGAAATTGAGTTTGAAAACTTTAGTCTGTATAGAAGTTGTTGTTTTGACACTTCAAATCAGCTTACTTTGACTTGCCCTATTTTATTGATTTCTTATCAGCTCTAAGGATCTAAGACATTATGGAAATTATAACAAGTACTCTTCAACTTTTATGCTTTGGGTCGAGTTTTCTAGCTAGATTAGACGTTTGTGGGATCCACTTTGGTTTGCGTTATTTTGAGAGCAGGACTGAGCAGTGTTTGGGTAGTTGACATTGAGGCTATATTATTGTAGCATAGATTGTATTCTACTAAATGATTTATCCAATTTAGGTTAATTCAAGAGATTTTTTATTGAGGTTGTTTAGCTTCACATAGCTTGGATCGAGGTAAGGGATTCTATCGGAACCCCAATTCATCAGATTGACTTTGTATGTTTTATTCTATATTGTTATCAAATTTCATTGAAATATGATATTTTATGGTCATAAAAGTATTTTGAATTTCCTATGGAACTCTATCTTGAACCTTGAACCAGTCGCTTGAAACTCTCGTTAATGCTCAACTGTTTTGTTGATTCGAGCATTACACAACATGTTGAATTATGCGTATTTCTTCTAGATATTGACATGAGATCGTAATTCTAAGGCATTATAAGGATGGTATGTTCTGTGGGTGTTATAAGGTTGATTTGTTTTGTTTGGGTTACAACTAGTACTTAAGTGGACTAGTTTTATACATATGCATATGTACTTTGTATTTGTATCTGAGCGTTGCTGGGGTGACTTTGCTAATCTGTACTACTCATGTTCGATGTTATCTATTTATCTTTTATCGTATCTGAAATGTTTTGAAATACTTATTGATATGAGGGATTGAATTGATGCTTTCTCCTATATCTATATTGAGGTGATTTGATTTATTTAAAATTCTTTTTAAAATTTTCATTTGACTGCATATAAAAAATCCTTCAAATTGCACTGTTTTGAAATCTTGATTGACCTTACTGGGCTCTTGAAAGCTAAATCTAGTTTGCTCTCTTTCTGCAGGTAATGATAACCGGTAGATTGCTTGGGTTTGGGTTTAGAGCCTGAGTGAGAAGCTGAAGTATCTATCACTATTTTATTTAGTATGACCCCTGCATAGGTAAATACTATTTAGCTCGTTCTATAGTGAGCTTAAGACTTTTCATTTATGACCATTTATTTTTAAAAAATTGAGACATTGCACGAATAAGAAACTTTGATATACATTCAAAGTTTTGAATCGAGGTTTTTATGTCATTAAGTGATTGATCGAGCAAGTGAATGCTTTAACGCTCCTGAATTTCAAATTGTTAATGCTCCAAATTTTCGGATCATTTCAGTTGGTATCAGAGCATAGGTATCACGATTCTGTAGACTCATACCTAGGCCAATGAGAGTGGGATAGGATGATGCTGTAGGTAAGGAGTCTGTGTTTAACTTTTAGTACTGCTCTTCTGAAATGTATTTGTATAGTTTGATAATTGTTATTGTACTAGTATGGTCGTAATCGTAGATCTGGCACAAGGAGGTCTTGGGAACACAAATTCTAAGGTCAATTACTTGTTCAAGGTTTTTGATGTTAATCAATGATTGCAGAAGTGTCGTTATTAGGTACATTGTGTTGAGGACACAAGTTTGAAGTAGAAGTTGGTTTATAGAAATGTTTTAATAGAATATAAGAGTAGAATTAATATAGCATGTTTGCATCCTCTAATTTGTATAGCACTCTTCCTTGCTTGATTAATTATCCCAACTTCTAACTCGTATAGCTCTCAAATTATCCGGATTTTCAAGTCCATCCTGCCACCCTTAACCCAATGTGGTACTTGTCATCATACAAACTTTCTTTTAGTTTGCATTTTTATATAACATAAATTGTTGATTTCTTGGATTAAAGATTGTATCAAAAATTGCTTGAGTAGGTAGTTGTTAATTATGTTGGAAATGGTTGTTATGAGTTTTGTTGATAAATAATTTTATCAGTAACTTTGTGGACTACATGAGATTAATTCTTTAAATTGCTAGAACTCTATGTTTCTTATATTATATTCTTTGATTTGGGATGCCCACCCTATAAGAGATATTTTCTGTAGTTGAACTACTTGGAAAGAAAAAAGGGTAGTGACTTTCGTTGGATTAGCTGCAAGTTATTATCATGTAAACTTCTAATAACTTGGTTGTTTATGGATCATGTAAGAGTAGCCTATGCCCCTCTATATCCGTTTGTTGCTAAAGGTGTTTTTGAAAGCGCTTGAGAAATTTTTGTATATTATATAACCACAAGCTTGTTGCTTATTAATTATCAACATTGTCTCTATATATATGTTTTCTTTTCTTTTTTTGGCTGAATTCAGCATTAGCAATTTTTTTATGAAATGGGTATTTCCGTAACATCATGCATCTTTTTGTACTGTCTAAAATAATCATCTGTGCTCGAAAAAATAAAAGGCCGATAAGTTTGAGCAATAGTTGGGTGTTAGTTGAGTATGAAAGCTTAAAATGACTTGGGGATCAAAATGTAGTTTTGTAAATTTTTGGGGTCATTTTGTAAATACAAAAACTTTGGGGGGCTATTTTGCAATTATGAAACTTTTTTGACATGTGTAAAAATTTTAGAGAAATTTTTTAATGGGTGCCCCTTCAACTTTATTAAAAGGGTGACTAATCTAATTTAAATATAAACTAAGGGAGAAAGATAAATAGGAAAATTTGGGAAAGAAAAGAGGGAAAAAACAAAATAGAAACAGTGAAGGGAAAAATAGAGGAAAGAAACAGAGAAGGGAATTCGAGCAAAGAAAAGAAAGAGAGAAATTAGGAGAAATTAAAGATTTCCTTCAGGGATAATCTTCTACCCTCTTAGTGTATATGATTCAGTGTGTGTCATGTGTGTTCAGAGTGTGTCGATGTGTGCAGTGTGTGGTTTTCGGCACTCGGTGTGTCTGCTTGTTCACTGTGTGCATTTGTGTTAGAGATATAATGTATGTGTATGTTAGAATATGTGTAGTTAAGGGTGTTATTGGTGAAGAGGTGTGCGCCTTTAGTGTGTTTCATGTGTGTGCAGTTGTGTGTGTGAGGTGGGTGTGTGAGTGTGTACCATGGGTATGTCACTATGTATGTGTCCTTGTGTGTGTGGGTGGTTGAATGTGTGGTGTTGGTGTGTGTCTAAAAGGGAATTGATTGTGTAACAATGTGTGTTTGGTATGTGAAGTGTGTGTTTCGGGTGAAGTGTGTATGTGCTTTGGTGTGTGAAATTGTGTGTGTAATAGGTGTATGAAATGTGTAGTAGGTGTGAAGCAGTATGTGTATAGTATGTCTAGTGTGTGTGTGTGTGTGTGTGTGTTCCAGCAGAGGGGAAAAGGTGGTAGAAGACAAGTGTGTGTGTGTGTGCTCAAGTTGTTTTAGTGTGTGTGTGTGTGTTGGATTTGGATTAATGTGAATAGTACATGTAATTGTCATTAAAGGAGGGGGTAGGGTTAGGCAGTTTTGTTCATTTTTTAAATGATTCAGATCAGAATTTGATAAAGTACCAAAAAAAAAAGAGTTATGTTATTTTTGCAAGTCATACGCTATAGAAAATTTTGGAAATTTTCTCTAAAATTAGGGTATCGATAAAAAGGGATACTCGATTTATTTAGTATAGCAATCCAAGTTATTTAATATGAAATTTTTTGGAGAACCTTATATTACTGATTATGTTTCAAATTCTACATTTTATGCCATTCTTAGGTCAATGGCCATTTTTAGTGAAACCAGCTTTTGAGCGCTCAATTCGGACGCTGGTTCAGAATTTTTTAACGAAAATTTTTTGAAACATTTTTTAGCCCGAAAATGAGTTCAGGTTGCTTAAAATAGTGTTTTAAAATATTTTTGAGATTTTTACGATTTGGTAATTTTATATATAAGAGGTGCTTTTTGGTAAATTGACATACGGTAGGGATATTTTAATGATTTTACTTATGGGAAAGACATTCTGGTTATTTAGATGTGAGAGAGTGTTTTAGTAATTTTACACATGCGGGGTATTTTGGTAATTTTGCATGACCGGTGAGTGGGTCATTTTGGAAGTAGGAGTAAGTTGGTATTGTGGTTATAATATCGTGCTATATATTGTATTCTAATAACTGAATTGCTCTATTTAGGTTAAAAACAAAAGACTTTTCGGTTAGCTTAGCTTCGGACTGAGATAAGGATTTCTACCTGAACCTTGGGCAAGGATTTCTGTCCGAACCCTAAATTCGATAACTTGTGTTTGTACATGTTCTTTCAATTTGTCCATGGCTATTTTTGGACTCAAAATCTATGGATTGATATCAGCATATGTTATTGCCAATGAAACCCTAACATTGAACCTGAATCGGTTATTTGAATTCTTATCGATGCTCGCATTTTATTGCATGCTGAGCATTGAATTATTTGTTGATTTCATGGTTGTTGTCTTCTGATATTGACCTCGTTGGACTTTGGGTAAGAAATTGAGGATTTCTATCTGAACCTCAAACTCATCGATTTGTGTTTGTATTTGTTCTTTCGATTGGACTTGGAATCTGTGAATTGATATCATCATATGTTATTGCCATTGAAACCCTACTTTGAACCTTAATCGATATTCGAAACACTAGTTGATGCTCATATGTTACTGTGTTCGAGTATTGATTTGAATGTTAAAATGCGTATGTTATCCCTATAAAAATTAACATTAGTATCTATTATTGTGCACTAACTGTGTGGGCTTTGCTCATCTCGTACCCGGTGTCATGTCAATATTATCTCTATGGCTTTGCCCATCGATTATTATGCACTGCCCGTGTTACTTTGCTCATCTGTTATATTGTGCCTGTGTCAATATTATGTGAATCTGTTGCATGATATTTGAAAATGATTGTGTTAATATTTGGTTGAAAGGATTGCATTGAACCACTTTCCCATATTATTATTGAACAATATGATACCATCCAAAACTCTTTGGGAAAGCATCGTTCATGGTCAATATCTTTTGAATTTGTTTACGTCGTATCTCAAAATAATTGTTTGAAAATGATGGAAAATGATTGTTTCGATATTTTATTAAAGGAGATTGAATTGAAACTCTTCCCCATATTTTTACCAAACTATTAGTGACTGTTTTGTAATCTTTTGGAAAATTGTCCTCGAATTGGATCTTGTTGATCTTGTACAAATGCTTGTCTTGAAATAGAGATCTATCTTGAAACAATTTTGATCAATGATAATGTTTAAGTGTTTTGTCTATGCGCATGATATTTTATAATTCTGATATAGCTGAGCTTTGGCGGATCCGTTTAAGGATATCGGAAGCATGATGCTGAAGTGTTATATGTGATGTGTAAAATGGATATTGAATTGGTTTATAATTGTTCGGGTTGCTAAGCCACAGTCACTCTTTTAAACTGTTATTTTGAAAATGGTTGTCTCAAACTATTTGTGCTTGTTTGAAACCCTCCCCAAATTGTCTTTGAACTTGTTTTGAAATCCTTTGAAAAATCATCATTGTGTTTTAAAATGGTGGATTTGAAAATGATTTTCAGATGATCGTTTTGGTATATGATCAGAAGAGATTGAGGTAAAACTCTTCCTCATGTTGTTGTCAAACTGTTTATGATTGTTTGAAATGCTTTAAAATATTATCATCAATTGAATATGTGAGTCATTCTCTAAATTCCTTCAATTGTTTCTTGAGCGACCTTACAAAAACTCACCATTCGTTTGATTCCTTTCTACATGTAATAATTAATCATAGATTACTGGGGAATGGGTTTAAAGCCTGAGTGAGATTTTGGAGTTCCCACCACTATTTGAGTAGTAGGACACCTGCGTGGCTCAGTACAGTTCGCCTTTTAGTAGTTTGGTTTAAATTTTTTTAGACTGTATATTTTGGAGGACTTGACTTACCGTATATATTAGAAGCTCAGAAGTTTGTGTCTGAATAAGGTCTAATATAATTTGATGCGATCTGGTAGATTAACACTCTAGAGATTTGGGACAATCGAGCTCCGGATTTCAGGGTCGTTATAATTTCTATGAAAAATCTTATTATTGATTAATTTTTTTTGAGGAATATTTTACCACATTCAGTGTTGGAACATTAGCTTTTGAGACATACAATGCCTTTGGTTTTCATTAAGTCTAATTTGGTTACAGTTCAGAGTAGTGTTTGATCACCATTACGAGTTTTATGCAACTCGCTTAATTTTTAAGTGGCTTGGTTTTTTTGGTCTGAAATTGGCGAAAATGAAGAACTTTGATATAAGCAGTCTTTGCTATTCAATGACCAAAACCAAGGTTCAATCTTTCATTCTTTAGAAGTTACTACTACACCTTAGAAGACCATAAGTTTTTACGAGATATGTGCATAAATGGTCCTGGCCGGAATACAACTCGCATATGGTGAAGTGAAAGTACATCCAAAAGTGTATGCAACATTACTATATAGTTGTAATTTGGCGTGCAGCTAACAATGCTAATAGTTTTAATAGACTCCAAGCACATTACTATGTTTATAATCCATACATCATTCAATATTTCTAAATGTTTATGCTTGAACTTTTGGTCCTATCCATTTCATCTCTGCTCTTGTTGGTCATTAACCTTAAAGCACGTCAGCTACAAATATATTCTTTTGTTTGTCGTTGAGATCAAGTCTATAGTTATATAATTTTTCTAAGTTATGTGAGAAGGAGAGAGAAGAGGGGTTAGCAAATTACAGTTTAAGGTATTGTCTTTCTTTATTATGTTTTGGGCAAGAATGTTATTGACATAATTTTTTAAGAGATTAGTTCAGAATTTAGTAGTAGGGTAATTGAAAATCAAAGTAATACATGTAGACATAACAATGGTTGATTAATTGCTGGACGGCATGGTATAGTTCTTTGAAGATGTTAGATCAGGTACCATACTCCCTTTTTCTTTTGCCTATCTCATAACTTTTACCCTAACCTTAGATTTTTTATAAAGTACTAGTGTAGATTTGGTGAATTTGATTATCATGTTTAAAAAGGATGCCTTGCCTAGTAATCACCAATACAATTCTTATCGTCTTAAGTTGTGCTCTAATTTTTAAGTTTATGCACTACGTCAAGTGTTATGTTCAACGTGTAAATATGCATTAACACATAAGATTCATCGCTGGTTTTTGTTTGTTGGAATTCGTAATCCACTATTTATAGCTTATGATTGACAATTAAATAAAACTACATACCGTCGTGCAGTGCACGGTCCATTAGCTAGTTTGACTAAAAGGATACTTTAGGGACGATGCTTTTTGGTAGTTGTCCTTAAAATTTTCAACACCCTATTATGTCTCTAAGTGTGCAATAAGAACTAAATGTTCATCTTTTCAAAGAAAAATGTGGTGTCAATGAGAATATTAGGATGCATAAACAAACATCTCATTTTAACATTGTGTATCCATCAGTGAACAAAAAGACTTTGCAATGATTAAAAATATCTCTAAAAGTACGTTTCTGATTTTAAGCCAACATAAGCAGTCTCGCACAATGAAACTTCCTTCCAAGCAAGTCTTTGAAACCTTCGGGCTTGGTACTTAAGGGCCTTAGACGGTATAATTTTAGGCCTATAGTTTTAGCGAATAAATACGCAAATGGCGAAAAACGAAGATCTACGACTTAGTATTAAGTATGCGCCTGAACCCATTGCATATTATACCCATTCGACAGTCTATCGCCCCAGACAATGGAGTATAGCATGCTACATTTTGTAATTTTTCAAGAAAGATGAGGCTAGTTTGTTAACTACATGTTTATTATGTCATGATATGTTTTGCTCATGTTGTGTCGCTATCACCACCACCGAGCACAACTTCTAAAATTACACGTACCTTATCAAATTATGAATTGTTGCTGCTAATAACTTGATTGGAAACCATGGCCAGAGTTTGACAAGGTGACATGGGGATGCCGAATAGTCACGTTTTCGAGTAGCATCTTGCACATGGCATTCTTCCCAAGGATATGGAGATCTTCGTGAACCAGACACACGAGGCTTTGGCCTGTACTTTTGCCCAAACTGTGTATTTGGTAAGGGCTCAATCACAACCCTCCTTCTCTTTAACTTCAATACTTGAATTTTCATTGTTGGCCATCATCTTTGTCTTATAGATGTATGCTTGTGGCACCCAGATGTTATCTAGCTTCGAGATGGCCGGGGAAGTGGTTGCTTAAGAGAGCCAAGAAAAAAAGAGAGGCCATCACCGAAGCTGAAGAAGTCGCCAAGCGTGCATAAGAGTTGACTAAGTGGGAGGCAGACCTTCTTGCCCAAGTTAGCAGCCCTGAGAAGAGGTTAGAGAGGTCAAAGAGGAAAGAGGTCGATGCTAGGGAGAAAGGCATCCATGATTACCTTGATGGAATCGCTGAGGATGAATGGCTAAAGAAGCGCATAGAGATCTATAAGCTAGGCTTTCAAAAGGCCAAGGAGATGTTTGCTCAGCGGTTTCCAGGTATCCCTTTAATTTGGATGACTTTGTCATGCCTGCCTTTGGATCCCCATTTGGAAAGACTATCATGTCTTCTGAGGCTGGAGACGTCACCTCTCAGGCCAAGAAGGATGACTATCATGTTGCTGCCCCCAAGCCTTAGAGTAGACATTGTTTCTACATATTCTAGGCTCATCTACCCAGTTTTGACTAAGTACTTTTTATGCCCCCTGTAAGGGTTTGTAAGCACTTTATCATATATGTCTCCATTCTTTCAGAGGGTGTTTCTTTATGCTATTATGTGTTTTTCAACTTATGCCATCCACATTTCATAGCATTTGCTTTGATGCGAACTCTTAGCGTTAGTTAAGAGCTGGCAAAGTGGCCTAGAGCTGGCAAAAGAAATCGATGTGATAGTTACCAGTGCTTCTGCCTCAGTCCATTTTGTCAAATAGTCAATGGTGATAATCACAAATCGTTGTTGTTCGGATGCTATTGGAAATGGTCCTAGTATGTCCATTCTCTTTGCCAGCTCTAGGCCACTTTGCCAACTATTAACTAATGCTAAGAGCTGGCATCAAAGCAAATGCTATGAAATGTGGATGGCATAAGTTGAAAAACACATAATAGCATAAACAAACACCCTCTAAAAGAACGGAGACATATATGATAAAGTGCTTACAAACCCTTACAGGGGGCATAAAAGTACTTAATCAAAACTGGGTAGATAAGCCTAGAATACGTAGAAACAATGTCTACTCTAAGGCTCGGAGGCAACAACAGGATAGTCATCCTTCTTGGCCTGAGAGGTGACATCTCCAGCCTCAGAAGACATGAAAGTCTTTCCAAACGGGGATCCAAAGGTAGGCATGACAAAGTCATCCAAAGGGATACCAGGAAATCGTTGAGCAAACATCTCCTTGGCCTTTTAAAAGCCTAGCTTATAGATCTCTAGGCCATCTTCAGTGGGTAATCCTGGATGCCTAGCAAATTTTTGGCATTTATCACTCCTTTGTGTGTATGTGATTGAATCCTTCTGCATCCTTGGCCAATAATATCCTTGTCTTAATATTTTTTTAGCCAAACTCCATCCCTAAAGTTGCTGCCCGCATATTCCCTTGTGTACTTCTGGTAAAGCGTACAGGGACTCTGTTGGTCGCAAACATTTGAGATAGGGAAGCCTGAAGGACTTCTTATAAATGACCCCTCCTACTAAGGCATATCTAGTAGCTTTGGCACGGAGGTTGCATCTTATTCCTTTCACTGGGTAACTCTAATAATGGGATCCATCCAGCACGACTCTTGATCCACTACTTCAACATCAGCCTTGGGGCTAATGCTTCGCTCCTTGAGGAGCTTAATATAGACTGTTCACATGAATTCTAAGACTTCTGATGAAGTAAGTCTTGATAATGCATCTGCCTGTATGTTCTAATCCTTGGGGATTTGGCATATGGTGAAGTTATTGAACTTTGACGCCAAGGTTTTGACTAAGTTGGGGTACGACCATCATCTCCTCTCTAGCTTCGTACTCTTCCATGACATGGCTGACCACTAATTGGGAGTCACTCTATACCAAATACAAATCTAACTTTGAGACGTGTGCCAACCTTATCCCCACGAGGAGAGCCTCATATTCTGCTTCATTATTCGAGGCTTGAAAATAAAAAATGCATACTCATTAACAAAGCTCTCCAAGCTAATTACGATGATTCTAGTGCTACTGCTACCAAGTGCTGAAGAGCCATCTACATAAAGGACCCATGGATCTTGGGCTTCAGAGATAACCCGCTGCGGAGGGATTTAATGCAATATACATTCAATGATAAAATTTACCAAGGCTTGACCCTTGATCGCGGTCCGTGGCCTGTTATGGATATCAAATTCCCCTAGATCTATCAACCAGTTCACCAATCTACATGATGCTTCGAGGCTTTACAATATCTTCCTTAGAGGTTGGTCTATTAATACCGCAATTGTGTGAGACTGAAAATACGACTGAAGGCATCTCACTGATGTAATAAGAGCTAGAGCCATCTTATCAATCTTAGGGTACATCGTCTCTACGTCTTGCAATACCTTACTTACATAATAGATTAGCTTCTGAATGTTGTCTCCTCCCTGACTAAGACAGCCCTAACTGCAACTTTGCCAACTGATAAGTAAAGGAACAAATCTTCTTTGGAGAACGGCTTGAAGAAGAGAGGAGGATAAACTAAGTATGTTTTGAGTTCTTCGAAAGATCGTTGACATTCTTCTGTCCAGATGAAGTCTTTTGCTGTCCTGATGGCCTTAAGAAGGGCAGCCATAGCTCAGCTGATCTAGACATGAATCTCCCCAAAGCTGCGACTTTTCTTGTTAACTCTTGCACTTGTTTAATAGTTTTTAGGAGTGTCATGGTTTGAATGACCTTTATCTTTTCTGGATTTGTCTCAATACCGCACTGAGAGACCATAAAGCCTAAGAATTTTCCCAATACAACTCCGAACGCGCACTTAAGTGGCTTCAACTTCGTATTGTATTTTTTAAGGACGTCAAAGGTTTCCTTGAGGTCTTCGACATGGAGCTCGGCTTTGACACTCTTCACAAGCATGTCGTCTACATATACCTCCATGTTTTACCATTCAGATCGCTGAAGATCATACTCACCAGATGTTATTATGTAGTTCTGACATTCTTGAGCCCAAAAGGCATCACCTTATAACATTATAGCCCATGATATGTGATGAAACAGGCCTTGGGAATGTTATCTTTGTGCATCATGATTTGGTTATAGCCGGAGTAGGCATCCATGAAGCTAAGCAGTCCGTGCTTTTAAGCAGCGTCAATAAGGATTTCGATCTTTGGAAGTGGATAGCTATCCTTTGGGCAGGCTTTTTTGAGATCCATGAAGTTAATACATATCCACCATCGGCCGCCTAATTTTGGAACCGTGACAATGTTGGCAATCCAGTCTGGATAGTGGATCTCTTTGATAAATCCTGCAGTAGTAGCTTGTCTGCTTTCTCTTCAATTTTCACTTGTCTTTCAGGCTCGAACGTCCGTTTGTTTTGCTTTACAGGTTTTTTTTACGGATCAATGTTAAGCTGGTGTGTGATTACTCCAGGATGGATCCCAGGCATGTCCTTTACAGTCCACATGAAAACGTCTGCATATATCCATAGATGGTCAATAAGCTTGAGCTTAATGTCCTCCCTAAGGGTGAACCTATTCAAACAGTCTTTTCATTGAGTCCGGGATAGATCTTAATGTCTATGAGCTCTTCGATTGGCTCTCATCTTTGCGCCTTACTCTCATCAGAGAGATCTTTAATAACAAGTACCTCCTTATTCCTCACACGGCATGACGCTGCGTAGCACTGTTAGGCCACCATCTGGTCACCCTTGACTTCCTTGACTCCATGCTCCATTGGGAATTTCATCTTGAGATAAAATATAGACAATACTGCCTTCAATTGCTTTAGTGCGGTCTATCCAAATATGGCATTGTAGGTTGACGAGACACGCACCACCATAAAATCAAGCATTAAATTGGCTTGAGTCAGAAGCGTGCCTATTGCGATGGGGAGTGCGATGACACCTTCAATGTGACTAGATGATTTGAAAATCTATAAGCAGTGTATCCATATTTTGAAGATTATCTGTCGGATGTACATCTTTTTGAACGCTTTGTAGAATAGGACTTCAGCTGAACTCCCATTATCGACCAAGATGCACTTCACATCAAAACTCCCTACTATAAAAGTGGCAACTAGTGGATCGTCATGGGGGGCCTTTACATCCCCTAGATCATCTTTTGAAAAAGAGATTGCGGGAGTGGGAAAAATCTTCTGTTTCTTATTCGGGGGCTGGCTCGTTATGCACACTTCTCTCGCATATGCTTTTCGAGCTTGCCCAGACGAGCCTCCAGCTGCAATGCCCCCAGATATGGTGTTGATGGTTCCCGCAATATTCTTTTCTTGTTCATCTCTTTCTTCGGCGACTGGGGTTGCTTCCCTTTAATTTTCTGTACGCGCCACGTATATCTTCAAGTGTCTACGCTTAATCGGGCTTCGATTGCTTACTTGAGCGACTCATACATGTCAGTTGTATGACTGTGATCGTTATGGAAGTGGCGCCATAGGTTTTTATCTTTCTTACTTAGCTGGGACCTCATCTTCTCTAGCCAGTTGAGGGTTTGTCTTTGATCTCGTGCAATATCTGTGATGGCTTCACATTGAGCAGAGTCAAGTTCTTCATATCCAACGGATCTTTGGGGCGTCTCTTATTGCTTTTCGAACGTTTGTGCTTCTTCTTATTTCCTAGACTTACTTTGTGGGACCGCTTTCTTTGTTCTTCCCAACTTCCGCTTCTTCGCGCTCGATGAGTCTCTACGTACTCTTCTGCTTGGATGTATTTGTTAGCTTTTGCTAGAAGAGCACTCATATTTCCTAGGGGATTTTGTTGATGGAGAATGAAAACTTGGACGTGGGTAGGAGGACTCGAAGGAAAGCAGTATACTTGACCGACTCATCTAGATTAACTCTAAGGTTCTCGCGTTGAATGTTCAAGATAATGAGCTAAGGACTCATTCTTCTCCTAGACCACAATGAGCAAGATCATTGAGTTTTTCCTTCTTGAGCAACTGCTTACAAAGTGTTTCTAGAAGAGATCCGAGAGCTGGGCAAAAGAATGGATGGATCTCGACTAGGGTCTTGAACCATGCGTGTGTGGCCTTTCGTCGAGTTGTGGGAAAGTCTCTGCGCATGACAGTATCTAATACTTGGAGAAGTAACATGTTCATCTCAAACTGATAGACATGTTCTCCAGGATTAATGCTTCCATCATAAAGATTATATTGAAGCATTCAAAAGTTAGGTGGTAGCTTCGTTCTATTGATCGCATCAGATAATGGATCTCTAGAATCTTTCCTCACAGGAGACTGTCCTTGGGGACGAGGCTTGTACATAACCTCTATGGAGGCTCATTCTTGGGAACAGTTCTCCGCAGTTGTATAGCAATGAGGTAGTCTTTAAGGGCACTCAGGCCTAGCAACCTTCCGAGGGAAGGAATCCGTGCTATCTTCGATCGATGAGTCTCGTCGGTAGCACGACCCACTCCTCGCGACATGTTTTCTGCATTTTTCTTTAGGCTGATAGGTCGAATCAGCTCTTGACCTATACTTGCGACTGTGACTCAACCTTGAGGTGAGTCGAATATGGAGGTCGTCGAGATCAAGATGAGGTCGGTCGGTAGAGTCACAGGTCACCGCTATATCGAGAGTTTGCTGCATAGTGTTTACGAGATCCTTCAGTTTGTGAATTTCTCTCGTGAGGTCTGCATGAGGTATCTTGAACAACCTACTGTATATACAGTGATGAAGGTCTTCGTTCTTCAGGGTTGGGGCCGGTGAATGATCCATTTGGGATCCATTACTGGGCTCTGGAGTGGCAGATATTATGTTCACTTAAGCATCTCCATCAGAACTGGCCTGACAATGAGGAGGAGTTGGCCTTCTTTAGTGAGATTGATTTAGTCGACATAAATTATTCGACCGTGAGCGATGATCTCGGTTAGAGCGATCAACTGAAGAATTTCTCGATGGCGGCTGATTGGCGATGGCATCAATTTCTTACTGCTAAAAAACTTGATTGGGAACCACAGCCAGATATTTGACATGCAAAACAGAATACACAGTGACCGCCGGGTGGGGTTCCTCTAGAGGATGTCTCCGATGCTTAAGTCAGAGTGCAACTAATAGGGTAGAACTCCGAGAAAGCAATACTACATAATGTATGTGTGTGAAATTATCTGCATACCTAATGGTAGTCCTCTTTATAAAGAGATAGGTAGACACCCAACATGTATGTGAGTCATGATAGTTGGGCCTTGGGCCAGATCAATCGAGATCGCGTTAGAATCCTTGGGGATCATGTCACAATTGTAATATCCCAAACCTAAGGTTGGGCTTATAATAAATTTAGCTGATTTTTAATTTCTTAGATGATAATTTTGTGAGTGGTACTAGATAATCTTTTGCGCCGGTTGATGTGAGTGGCACCATTTAGCACGTTTATCAACATTTTTTTAAATTATTATAAGTTGTAAATTTACTGATATGCATTATTAATTGAGATATTTAATAATAAGTAACGTAATGATATTTTTGAAAATTTATAGCAACAATTAGTGGAGCAAGGGATGCAACAACCCACTAATAAATTTTTCTAACACATAAGATATAATAAATAATTGTTGAGTTCCTTTTTTTAAGGAAGTTTCGGGTAGAGCTTGTATAAATATCAAATTAAGAAAGGGTTGCTAAGATAGGGACAGCCGTGGTATGGTGTGCCGCGGATGATTACTGCCAAGGGAAAAGAAATGGCCGCAATGCGGACGGCACGGTAAAAACAGATGGGTTGTATGAGAAGAAAGATCCAACTATCGTGAGGCAGTGGGCAAGGGCAGAACTAGAATTTCAGTCCAGGGGGTGCTGAAGTCACTAAATTTTTTTATAAGTAAAAAAATACACAAAAACATAGTGCACTTTTCGATAATATACAAAAAAAATATATTAAAAAGCATCCAAAAGGTCTTATTAAGTTTCATGAGAGCCATTAGAGACTCTTTGCATAAAAAAAATGGCGAATACAAAATACATATTTATGTTTTTACAAACGAAAACACTAAATAACTGTTCGACGAAGCCCCGAAGATTGGTACAAGTTGATGGTAAGGAAAGTGGGTTTGCAGTCGACGTGGAGGTGCCACAAGGAATGCAGTCAGAGTCAGATGCCAAATATGCTGATGTGGGACACAACAAGGGTGGAGCAAGGGCAGAGACCAAGGGCTTCCCAAATAGAGCTTGAGGGTGGCAGTGCTGCGAGGGCGATGGCGCATGATGAATACACGATGTCAGTCATAGTTCAATACTTAGGTCTAGAGTCAGGGTCTTGTATGTTTCTCTCTCTAGGATTCTAGAGTGAGAAAGTGAAAATGTTTTGAGAATGTCTAACCTTCAGAAAATGTCCAACTGTCCAAATGAATTCTCAAGACCTCTATTTATAGAGATTAAGATGATGATGCCATTAACAGACACATGGTGCTCCCCGGGAGTGACACGTCAATTGGGGATCCACGGGTGCTGGTGCTCCACCGACTGTCGAATTGCATATTCACCTGGCCTGCCCACACAGTGTCGCTCTGTCTGTCTGGAAAGACTGGCTCCCACAATGGCGATGTGGCCAGAGAACCCCTTGATCTAGCCACAAATCCAAGCCCTTGTAGAGTCCCACAGGCCTGGCAGCGATGGGGAAGACCCGACGCCCAACTACCAGGTGGACTAGGCACGATGCCCTCCGAAGACTTGCTTCCGTCTCGGAGTGACCCGGGGATCATAGTCCCTAAGGGTGCCGACGCGAGCCCCCAGTGCTGGAGCACTTAGGCCAGTCACGAAGACACCCTGGCAGAGATAGTGTCTTGGAGGAGTCGCCTATCCCGTGGGTGAGTCCTTGTGCCAGAGCACTCGGAGCACGTCAAGGTAGCATCCCAGAGGAGCTGTCTACCCGACGGGCCAGGTAGTATCCCGAAGGAGCCATCTACTTGGCAGGAGGGGAGTTGAAAAGCTCCCTGGCAGAGATAGTGTCCTGGAGGAGTCGCTTATCCCCGCGGGTGAATCGTTGTGCCGGAGCACTTGGAGCACGTCAAGGTAGCATCCCGGAGGAGCCGTCTACCTGACTGGCCGAGGTAGCATCCCGGAGGAGCTGTCTACCTAGCAGAAGGGGAGTTGAAGAGCTCCCTAGCAGAGATAGTGTCCCGGAGGAGTCGCCTATCCCCGCGGGTGAGTCTTTGTGCTGGAGCACTCGGAGCGTGTCAAGGTAGCATCCTGGATGAGCCGTCTACCCTACTGGATGAGGTAGCATCTTGGAGGAGCCGTCTACCTGACGGAAGGGGAGTTGAAAAGCTCCCTGGCAGAGATAGTGTCCCGGAGGAGTCACCTATCCCCACGGGATGCTGCACACTCTGGAGAGTGGGTCGAAGCATGTTCCACATCCATGGCAGGGGCGCATGGTGTGGTGAATGAGTGTGGTGCCCGGGGGCATGTAACATGATTGTGGCGCATGGGCGAGGTGACGACCGTTGCGGGAAAATAGCTGGTGTCGGGGCACATGTCATGGAGATGGTGCACAGGCACGATGAAGTGTGTATGGTGCTCGGGGGCACTACATTGTGACAGAGAGCCTGAAGGCATGACTGTATCAGTAGCGTGGCGCATGGGCGCGACAGAGTGTGTATGGTGTCCAGGGCACATGTCATGGAGATAGCGCACAGACGCGATGAAGTGTGTATGGTGCCCGGGGGCACGACATTGTGATCGAGAGCCTCGGGGCAGGGCTGTAACAGCGGCACATTGCATGGGCGCGGTGGAGTGACTTCGGGGACGAGGGTCGCGGAGTGACGTCTGGGCGTCATGGGTCGTGGAGTGACTTCTAGGCGACGGGGGTTGCGGAGTGACGTCCGGGTGACGGGGGTCGTGAGTGACGTCCAGCCCCTTGAAGAGTAGTGAAGATGCTAAGTATGGAAGCCAAAGGCCAACCCTTGGGAAAGGCCAAAGCCGGTCCTTGGGAAAGACCAAAGTCGACCCTTGGGGAAGGCCGAGGCCGACCCCCAAGGGGAGGCAGAGGCCGACCCCCAAGAGGATGAGGAGGCCGACCCTAAGGGGAGGCTGAGGCCTACCCCCAAGGGGAGGAGGAGGCCGACCCCAAGGGGAAGGCCAAGGCTGACTTCCTTCGGTAAGCGCCAAGGTGCGCCGACCCCCAACGGGCGAAGTGTGACGGTCAGAGCATGATGAGCAATCGCGCAAGGATAAGCTTCTTGGTGATGAAGTCACATAGAAAAAGTGAAAAGTTCACGTGACTTGAGCGTGCACGTATTGACAAGTTGGAGGCGTTGAATGTTGCTTGTGCGGACGTGTCGTGCAAAATGGGACCCCAGTGAGCCTTTTAGGTACGACCAAAATAGGTTGGGTACACAAGTTCAAGATCAACGTCCCAAGCTCAAGCTTAATATCAACCTCTCAATATCCTTCATCACTTGCCCAATATACCCACTTCCATTGTTGCTGCTGTACAACTCCTCACAAAAGATCTCTAATCTCCGTCGGCGCTATTCGGCCACATAGTAATACCAAGCATTCACAAACAGGTTCGAAGACAGCTTAGCCAGCTCGTGAGCAATCACATTAATCATGTCGTCGATGCCCGCACCACCATTTGGCACCAACAGGTTTTCATATCCTTTATGATTTGGTTTCCTTATTTTGTTTCAGATTTAAACATTTAAAAACATTAATGCTCTCAGATACTATTTCCAGCACCCTAAACAACAGTTGATTAACCAATATTATCCCTTTCTATTACTTTTAAACCCTAATCCTAGTGCAAAACCTATAAAACTAAGCCCTAACCCACCATAACAGTCCTATATACCCTTAGTAAACTCCATCCTACATCAGATTAAGGGTATCGCTTCAACTTTCCCATAATAACTATTATGAAATCAAGCAAAATCAAACAGGCATCATATATTAAACAAACATTTGTGTTCTTCCTCAATTAGACATAGCACAAAAGACAGGACACTTGCTTGATAATCTGTGCAACAATATAGCCCAGTACAGAATTGAAAAACATGAAAAACACTTAAGTTTCGACAATCATGACCAAAAACATGTAAGCTTTCTCGTTTATATCATTCAACAAACATTAATACCACACAAATGAACTTGAACTCCAGCAATATGTACCTTGTAAAAAAATATGTATCTTGTTTTGACCAACGTACAATAGGTGTTTTATCCATGTAAGTCTAATAATTGAAAAATGTAAAAACTTCTTGAATCACAGGACATGCTTCTAAATTTTTAGCGTCTCTACCTTTTTCTGAAGAAAAGGCATCATCTAATACAACCAACAAACAATTGGTTATGGTGATAACCAAATAATATCATAAGGATCTAAAGAAAAAGTAACTAAACTAGTCTAAGACAAGAAATACCCAAGTTATTAGTGAATAATTACACAAACAACTACGTAAGGTAAAACCTGGTCAAAAACTGCCATGTCCAACACGATTCATGTGTCTTTATAATTAAGAACCAGCAAATGCATTTCTGCACACCCCCACCCACTCAACACAGACAAAGTAATTTAAAATGAAAAACTGGAGAGATTAGCATGAACATTTAGCATGGTGTCAAACTAAATACTTATGCCTGGAAGTGAAATTGATGAAGAAACATGAACGACTTAAAAAAAAGATATATTGCTTAAATAGCTCAAGCTGCCCCTCACATCTGGGGATGAAAAGAGCATGAGTTTCGTGTCTTAGCCTCAATAGACCTCTTCACCATCCTCAACAACGCATCCGCTTAATCAGAAACGAGATGCCGTGCGCACGCGACGCGTGTGCGATTTTGTTATCGTATTATTCCTTATCACTTTGACCATGAGTTTTATCATTAAATATAAATGACAATCAGAAATATAAGTTGGTAAAGAAGCTAAAATTGTACGTATGACTAGGTATTTGGCCATAAGCCCATACATTTTACGCATTCTAACTAGGTTGACTCTCTGTCCATATTGATGATTATGATTTATGCATGCCGTGTAAATATACTTGCATAATTCTCAATCAACATGTAATCAGGGAATCAAATACATCAATATATAAAAATCAAATTAGGAAGCAATTGGGAAAGCAAATGATCAAATCTGAAAATCTTTTCAGAAAATGTGTACCTAAATCTGAAAGTGACCTCCTCGACAGTCGCGCCTCCACTCAGGCATTCCAGATCTGAGCTACCATCCACTCAGCGTTGCCCATCGCTGGTAAGTGGCCGAGTGGGTGTCTACAGTATTGCGGTCTGCCGGTCTGAAACTGGGTGAGAGACTTGGCGTAAGGCAAGTTGCAGTCTCGAAGAGAAAGAGTCAAAGAATAGATGATGAGGTGAAGTGAAAATTTTTCTTTTTAGAAGTTGAGGGGGTACATTAGCCCTCCCTCGTTCAAACATAGGTCCGCCACTGGCAGTGGGTATGGCATGTGCATATGTGTGTGTGTGTGTGAGTAAATCGTAAGAGAGTGAACTAGTGAAATGGTTAGAGAAGTGGAAAAGATGTATTGTGTTTGATGAGTTAAAGAAGAGAGAAGAAGGAGAGGGAAGGCAACTGTGAGTGAAATGGTAGATTAATGGGTGTGCCATGAAATGTTTGGGCAAGAAGATGAAAGCTACTGCCGAGGCAATAGCTATGAAGGAAATTGTGGAGAATTATGTTGGGTGCTGTGTTGTGTATATGGGAGTGATGTGTGGATGACTGTGTGTAGAAGTGTAGATTAATGGGTGTAAATGTGTTGTGTGTGTGTGTGTGTATAACTATGTGTGTAGGAGAAGATGAAAATAGTGAGTTGTGGGTTTAGGGAAGAAATAAACTGCTAGGTTGGTAAAGAAGATGGTCTGCACAGAGAGGGAGAAAGCAAAATAATTGGGAGTTCAATTAATGAACATAAAAGTGTCGCTAAAGGAAATTTTCTTTTTAGCAGTTCTTTCCTAAATTTTTGATAAATCTAGGAATTTATTTGGACAGAACTCAAAAGAGTAACTTATATTATTTTTGAAAGATCTACACACAAGAAACATTTTATATTTTTCTGAGCTTGGGAAGCGTGCTAACTAATTTTATCCGAACGAGGGATTTTGTTGTATTTTAGAATAGTAAATTAAGTTATCAAATTTTGAAAATTCTAGAATAATCTTATATAACTAAGATAAGTTACTTTCTAAAGTTTTGAAAGTTTTTAAAGTCGTTTATTTATTTTTAGCGTTGTTAGCGGCGTATCGCTTGATTGGCTATAACGTAACGCTTCACTATTTTAACAGTTTGTTAAACTATTTGTAAAAACCTTTTCTGAGCAGATTTAGAAAAATTACAAAACTAAAACTTCGCTATTTTTGTGAAACCTTCGACATGAAATTTTCTGGGCATCGAAAATGTCTTGAACAATTTATTTTTAAAACAGGATTTTGAATTATTTAACATAGTAAACAAAATTATTCTGAGCCTAGAATTTTACAGTGATAAAAAATTATTGCGACGCTTGAGTGTCTGAAATTTTGTGACATTCTGGTGTCGTTTGATATATTATTGGAACATGAGCATAAACGCTAAATTTTAGGAGTGACTTAGGGTTCCGAGCGAAAAATTTCCCGAAAGGCCATAATAGTCCAAAAATCCCACATAGCTGTTTAAAGTATTCTTTTCGGTTATCGCTGGGTATGTAATGGTACATTTGAGGTTGGGGGTCAATAGGGATTTTACTGAAGTCGAGGAGCAATTTGGTAATTTTACTCACTTTAGAGAAACTTAATATTGAGGCATGCTCGAGCAACAATGAATGACATCCGTATGGTTTGTTATTTAGGTTTTGATAGACAAGAGATATAATCAGCTTTTGAACGAGCTCAAGAGCCAGATATTGAGCGAGGTAAGTACTCCTGCCATATTTCTCCGTATACCCTATTTTTTGTCTATGTATATGTATAAATGATTTGTTCTAATTAGAAGTTTTAAAACCTTTCACATACTACTGTTTTGTGTAAATTGGTTGATATGAAAATGCATAAAAAATGCCCAGGAATGTTTTTATGAGTAGGGTTTTAAAGTTGGCTTATGTTGAATGAAATGATATTTCTGGCTTGATTGTTGTGGCCCATATCCACGAGGGAAAGTTAGATTGTTGGGTCCTGGTTAATGAGACGATACGTTGACGCGCAATACTGTTGCTCGTGGTTCACCCTTGTGTCCACAATAATATGTATCCCGGACGAAGGAGGGATTAAATGACTTAATCAGGGGGGCACATACCCTGACCGAATAATATCTATCCCAGGTGGAGTAGGGATTATGGGCCCTAGTCAGGGGCGAATGTACGCTGACCGCAACATACCTAGGTTATGATGAATTATGATAGTTGTTAATGAGCCTTCTTAATGTCATGCTCCTGTTCTGAGAACCTTGGATGAATTGTTTTCACAAAGTGTATATATGTATAGTATTTTCTGTGAAAATATTTACCAGTTTAATTGAAGAAAAACCATGGCATGTTTTTATGAATCCCAAAACCTATTTTAGAAGTGTAGTATGTGTACTTACTGGGCCCCAAGCTCACTCTTTTAAGTATTTTTCAGGGGATGATCTAGGTGGGACCGGCACTAATGAAGGCCACAAGGATTTTGGTAGACGACTGCTAGAGGAGTTATAGTCCTCTTAGATTATTTAATAAATCATTAGGTGCTATGCTAATACTAAATTTGTAAATTGAGATTTTTTTAAGCTTAGCTCTTCACCGGATTTAAAATGATCCATGTTAGTTGTTAAATAAAGGATGTCCTTGGAGATTCATTGAAAAATTATGAGCGTTATTTTAGAAATATTATTAAGGAGATATTTTTAAATTACTGGTTATAGATTCTTGTGTACAGGTTATAAGAAGGCCTGACAGAGTCCTTGGTAGGAGTCGATTGGGTCTGCGCCCGGTCACAGATCTAGCTCACAGGCCTACCCGTGAGTTCAGGTCATGACAGAAATGGTATCAGAGCATAGGTATATGATTATGAGGACTCGTATCTAGGCTAATGAGAATGGAGTGGGATGGGAAAGGAAAAGGCCTTGACTAAGTAATTTTAGGAATTTGTTGGTACGTGTTCTTATTACGAGTTTGGGAAAAGGTTAAGTGATTTGTTATGAAGCTAAAACAGTACGGCCTGGTGGTAGTTAGGGCTTAAGCTTGAGATACTGTAGACTCCTAAGCCTAAGAAAATATGTGATTGAGATTAGACTTGGAAAAGGTGGATTAGGTTTTGACCATTTTTTTATCTGATGTTTAGCATAAGATTGGGATTTGGGCCAATTACGCAGTAGTTGACCGATACTACTTGTCTTTTGAATTTAAAGATTTTAAATAGTACCTAAAGAAGATGATTGAGAGATTAAATTATGATCTTATTGTGAATAGCTCTAACAGCTAGTGGCTATAGGTTGTGCTATAATTGAGAGATATAAGTGATGTGGTAGATTAGAGACTTAAACTTTGGTGGATGCGTGATATATGTGTGTAACTATATTTTGGGTACTTTTAAGGTAATACTTTTCTTTGGGTTGTATTTTGGTAACAGTTTGAACCGGTTGTCTTGAGGTATTAGAAGGCACAGCGAAAGCATTGCGGTCAGAGTTTTTAGTCAGAGGGTGTGATGTGTAAGTGCACATAGACATTGGTTAAACATATTGACTAAGTCCAAGTGGTATGCTTCATAGGTTGCCTGAAGGTATTGATTTTGGTTTCAGACTGATAAAAATAGATGGGAGAAATATTCACCACTAGGTGATCTCATGATTTTGGTTAGTGAACTTTAAACACATTGTGCTCATTGATTACATAAGTGAGATATATTACGCCTTTAATCTGACGACCTCTCTTTTGCTTTAACTATAGGGATGTCTAGACAAGAAGCCCCTATCTAACCTTTTATGGACAAGAGAAACTCCTTGTTATCCCAAAAGACATCATTGACCGAGCAACCTCAAGGGTCTAACCTAAGGACATTGACGAATCCACATTCTAGGGCCATATGGGCACCTATATCTGGCAGAGAAGGGAATAGACATGGTAGAATTAGAGCAACAACGAGAAATAGACTTCAGGAAGATGATGCTTTTCTGCGAAAGGAACTACACAAAACTTGGAATGGCCAACAAAAGAACTTCCAAAAGAATTCAGCACCTTGGAAGAGTGGAAAAGCTAGATCGCTGCCATGCCACAAGTGTAATCACTTTCATCCTGGTCGACTCTGTAGGTGAAAAACAAGGGAATGTTTCTCATGTGGACAAGATGGTCATTTTGTTAGGGATTGCCCTAGAATCGGACCACAGGGTCAACCAAATGAGGATGCATAGAACCTCAGGCAACGACAAAGGTTCTTGTAAAAACCCAGCAGGACTCGCAGGCATCCGATTCAGTGGTTACGGGTGTGCTTTCTATTCCTTCCATCTTTGCAAAGGTGTTTTCTTTGGTTCTTATGAACGAAAATGGCTGAGTATGTTATTTTAGTTTGGCCGTGGTTTAAGTCGGGCATAAGTTAAGAGCATGTTCTTTTTGTATGTGAAACATTTGAGAACTTTACCCGGATATAGATAAGTTGATTAGATTGGATTTGTATAATTGTTCTAAACCATGCATTCAAAATTTTCTTCTGAAAGGAGACTATTAAGAGAATGAGCTCTCTTTAATTTTGGTTTATATAGAGACTTTTATTTTAATGGATTTAGATGTTGTGTCTATACCTGGTATTACTAGTGATATAGTGGGTTAATACTTCACTTTAACAACTTCTATTTTGGGGGCGTGACAAGTTTTGGGTCCCATTGTACTTAGAGCTTAAGTAATGATCTGGATTTTGAAAACCTAACGTATGATCTAAATTTTTAGTATGATGAAACATTTGAAGTTGACTGTCATGGGATGTTGGTCAGACCTTACAGTATAACAATGATTTAAAGGTACAAATGAAGATAGATCAAAAAGTAGAGAGATTACTTATATGGTGGTGGAACCTGTGATTCCTTGAGGTAATATTGGTCGGTGGATCAAGTGTGATAAACGTAAGTTATACCTTGAGGACTTTCGTACGTACACTTTGTAAAGTGCTCGAAACTGTATATGGTTTGTTTAAATGGGTGTAGAAAGATTTGAGGTTTATGTTGGTGGATATTGAGATCAGGAATGGTTATCAGGAAACCAAATTTCTTGGATGAAATTTTTATAAGGTGGGAATAATGTAATATCTCAACCCTAAGGTTGGGCTTATAATAAATTTAGCTGATTTTTAATTTCTTAGATGATAATTTTTGTGAGTGATACTAGATAATTTTTTGCGCTGATTGATGTGAGCGGCACCATTTTGCACGTTAGCAACATTTTTTTAAATGATTATAAGTTGTTAATTTAAAGATATGCATTACTAATTGAGATCTTTAGTAATAAGCTTATATATATATATATATATATATATATATATATATATATATATATATATATATAAAACCCTAGGTTGAACATTTACAAATAAAACCCTTTCTTAATTTGATATTTATACAAGCTCTACCCGAAACTTCCTCAAAAAAAGAAACTCAACAATAATTTATTATATCTTATGTTTTAGAAAAATTTAAAGCTTACCGAAATTATAAATCTTACCGAAATTTTGCCGGAAGAACTCTTTGTTGCGTTCTCTCTCTCTCTCTCTCTCTCTCTCTCTCTCTCTCTATCTATGCTCACTCTTCTTTTCTTCCTCAGCCGCTTATAGAGAATATGCCAAGACTAGGGTCGGCTGTAATAATTTATATATATATATATATATATATATATATATATATATATATATATATATATATATATATATATATATAGTTATATTGCTGAGAGAGGGGGACAACCATGGTATGGTGTGTCGTGGATGATTGCTGCCAAGGGAAAAGAAACGGTCGCGACACGGCAAAAACGGATGGGTTGTATGGGAAGAAAGATCCCACTGTCGTGAGGCAGTGGGTATGACATGTGCATACATATATATATATATATATATATATATATATATATATATATATATATATATGTGTGTGTGTGTGTGTGTGTGTGTGTGTGTGTGTGTGTGTGTGTCTGTGTGTGTCTGTGTGAGTAAATCGTAAGAAAGTGAACTGGTGAAATGGTTAGAGAAGTGAAAATAATGTGTTGTGTTTGGTGAGTTAAAGAAGAGAGAAGAAGGAGAGGGAAGGCAACTATGAGTGAAATGGTAGATTAATGGGTGTGCCATGAAATGTTTGGGTAAGAAGATGAAAGCTACTGCCGAAGGAAATTGTGGAGAATTATGTTGGGTGTTGTGTTGTGTATATGGGAGTGATGTGTGGATGACTGTGTGTAGAAGTGCAGATTAATGGGTGTAAATTGTGCTTATGTGTGTGTGTGTGTCTATATATATATATATAACTGTGTGCGTAGGAGAAGATGAAAATAGTGAGTTGCGTGTTTAGGGAAGAAATAAATTGTTGGGTTGGCGAAGAAGATGGTCTGCACAGGGAGGGAGAGAGGAAAAGGATTGGGAGTTCAATTAATGAACATAAAAGTGTCGCTAAAGGAATTTTTCTTTTTAGCAGTTCTTTCCTAAATTTTTGATAAATCTAGGAATTTATTTGGACAGAACTCAAAAGAGTAACTTGTATTATTTTTGAAAGATCTACACAGGAAACGTTTTATATTTTTCTGAGCTTGGGAAGCGTGCTAACTAATTTTATCCGAACGAGGGATTTTGGTGTATTTTAGAATAGGAAATCAAGTTATTAAATTCTGAAAATTCTAGAATAATCTTATATAATTAAGATAAGTTACTTTCGAAAGTTTTGAAAGTTTTTAAAGTCATTTATTTATTTTTAGCGGCGTAGCGCCCTATCGGCTATCGTGTAACGCTTCACTATTATAACAGTTTATTAAACTATTTTTAAAAACTTTTCTAAGCAGATTTAGAAAAAGTACAAAACTAAAACTTCACTTATTTTTGTGAAACCTTCGACGTGGAATTTTCTGGGCATGGAAAATGTCTCTATTTTTAAAACAGACTTTTGAATTATTTAACATAGTAAACAAAATTATTCTGAGCCTAGATTTTATAGTGATCTAAAATTACTACGACGCTTGAGTGTCTGAAATTTCGTGACATTCTAGTGTCGTTTGATATATTATTGAAACATGAGCATTAACGATAAATTTTAGGAGCGACTTAGGGTTCCGAGCGAAAAATTTTCCGAAAGGCCATAACAGTCTGAAAATCCCACCTAGCTGTTTAAAATATTCTTTTCGGTTATAGCTGGGTATGTAACGGTACATTTGAGGTCGGGGGTAAATAGGAATTTTACTGAAGTCGAGGGGCAGTTTGGTAATTTTACTCACTTGAGAAAAACTTAATATTTAGGCATGCTCGAGCAACAATGAATGACATCAGTATGGTTTGTTATTTAGGTTTTGATAGACAAGAGATAGAATCGACTTTTGAACTCAAGAACCAGATATTGAGCGAGGTAAGTACTCCTTCCATATTTCTCTGTATACCCTATTTTCCTCTATGTATATGTATAAATGATTTGTTCCAATTAGAAGTTTTAAAACCTTTCACACGCTACTGCTTTGTGTAAATTGGTTGACATGAAAATGCATCACAAATGTCACGGAGTGTTTTTATGAGTAGTGTTTTAAAGTTGGCTTATGTTGAATGAAATAGTATTTCTGGCTTGGTTGTTGTGCCCCATACCCACGGGGGAAAGTTGGATTGTTGGGTCCTGGTCAATGGGACGATACGTTGATGCCCAGTACTATTGCTCGTGGTTCGCCCTTGCGTCTACAATAATATGTATCCCGGACGAAGGAAGGATTGTGGGCCCTAATTAGGGGGCACATATCCTGACCGAATAATATTTATCCCAAGTGAAGTAGGGATATTGGGCCCTAGTCAGGGAGGAATGTACGCTGACCGCGACATACCTAAGTTATGATGAACTATGATAGTTGTTAGCGCCTTCTTAATGTCATGCTCCTGTTCTGAGAACCTTGGATGAATTATTTTCACAAAGTGTATATATGTATAGTATTTCCTGTGAAAATATTTACCATTTTAATTGAAGAGAAACCAGGGCATGCTTTTATTAATCCCAAAACCTATTTTAGGGGTATGGTATGTGTACTTACTGAGCCCCAAGCTCACTGTTTTAAGTATTTTTCAGGCAATGATCTAGGTGGAGTCGGCACTGATGAAGGCCACAGAGATTATGGTAGACGACTGCTAGAGGAGTTGTAGTCCTCTTAGATTATTTAATAAATCATGAGGTGCTATGCTAGTACTAAATTCGTAAATTGAGATTTTTTGAAGCTTAGCTCTTCACCGGATTTAAAATGATTCATGTTAGTTGTTAAATAAAGGATGCCATTAGAGATTCATTAAAAAATTATGAGCGTTATTTTAGAAATATTATTAAGGAGATAGATTTAAATTACTTGGTTATAGATTATTGTGTACAGGTTGTATGAAGGCCTGACAGAGCCCTTGGTTGGAGTCGATTGGGTCTGCTGCCGGTCACAGATCTAGCTCACAGGCCTACCCGTGGGTTCGATTCGTGACAACAATCCAGTCCTAATTATATTAGGATCCCTTTAGGACCCTAGTTCTACCAATATGGTAACCCATAAATCCGAGGTTGACTTGGCTAACTGTGAGTTAGCCCTGCCATGTGTCACCTTTCTACTGGGCTGGGTGAGTATTTTCAGCTATATCATAATTCGTCAAAACCTTTAACTATATATGGCATTTTAATCACACTTCTTTGTTCTTGTTTAACATCTTCTTTTTTCATTTGGTTTCTTTCTTCATTCACATATTTGTTTGCCTTTTCTTTGTTTCCTCTAATTTTAACACATGCCACTGCAAGAAAAGAGCTCTATAGTGATGAAAAAGCCAACGGTACACAAGGGCCCGTGGGCAAAAGTATTGTTATGCTAGCGGTACACAAGGGCCCATGGGCATAAATGTTGTTATGCCAAAGGTAAAAACGGTCCGTGGGCACAAGTGTTGTTATGCCAATGGTACAAAAGGGCCCATGGGCATAAGTGTTGTTATGCCAACGGTATATAAGGGCATGTGGGCGCAAGTCCTGTTATGCCAACGGTAACAAAGGTCCGTGGGCACAAGTTTTGTTATGCTGATGGATACATGTATTTGGGTTTGATTGATAGCTAATATGCTTCCAAAGTTTTAATCTAATTTCTTAAGATTTTTAATTTTTTCTTAAAAGCAAATATTAGCTATCATAAACAAATTGGCTAAAATTATGACTTTAATTTTAGCCAATTTGTATCTATTCCAATGAGATGAAATGTTGGAAAAGAGAAAAAAATGTCGACAGTATATCCATTGTCAAAAGTCTTAAAACCCATAGGTACAGAGGGGAAAAGGCCTACGGTATATTCGGAGGCAAAAGTCATAAAAAACATAGGCAAAGAGGGAAAAAGGCCTGCGGTATATCCGTCGCCAAAAGTTTAAACACCGTTGGCAAAGCGGAAAAAAGGCAACGTCATATTTGTCGCCATAAGTCTTAAAAGCCGTAGGCATAGATAGAAAGGCTACGGTAATTCGGCATGTAAAAATAAAAAGACCACGGGCATGTGTCTAAAAGGCCTATGGTGCAACCGTATGCAAAAGTCAAAAAACCGTAGGCACACAGGGAAAAAGGCCTACGGTATATCCGTAGGTAAAAGTCTTGAAAACTGTAGGCACAAAAGAAGAATAGCCTACATTACATCCGTAGGCAAAAGTCCTGAAAACCGTAGGGACAGGAATGAAAAAGCCTACGGTATATCCGTATGCAAAAGTCTTAAAACCCATTAGCGTAAGGGACTTATGCCAAACTCAGCATATGTATGTCCTTACGGAACAGCCGTTGGCTTATGTCTTTACTTTCGTAGGCATATGTCTATGCCATCGGAAGAAGCACCCACGGTATGCTACCGTAGGCATAGGCTATGCCACCGTAGGCATAGGCTATGCCTACGGTACTTTTGAGCTATGCCAATGCTTTAGTACCGTAAGCATAAACCGTTTCTCTTGTAGTGTGCATTGTGTGCACCCACAAAACCTAATTTTCTTTAATGCACGCCTTTGATAGTTATTGAGAATAATAGAAACATGAATACATATATACACACACATGCACGCGCGCACACACACACACATAGAGATGTACATACATACATTTATATGTGTGTTTGTGTGTATATATGTATATATATATATGTATATGTATATGTATATATATACATATACATATACATATATATATATATATATGTGTGTGTGTGTGTGTGTGTGTGTATGTTTATATATATATATATATATACATTTATATGTATATGTATACATTTATATACATATATATATATACATTTATATGTATGTATATATACATATACATACATATATATATATATATATATATATATATATATATATATATATATATATATATATATATATATATAAACATACACACACACATGTGTGTGTGTGTGCGCCCGTGCGCATATACATGAGAGCTGTTCCAGACCGAACATTGGAATTATTCTTAATTATCAAGCGCCTCTCAGCCATCCACATCGCTTAATGGACGACTGAGAAGCTATTTTCTTAAGGATTTTCACTAACCTCTCCAAAGAGAGGCAGTAAGCAAAATTTCCAATTATGCCTCTCTCTCTCTCTACCACCACCATGTTAACTTCACTGGAATCCTTGGAGCACCGACCACTTAAAAATAAAATATCACAATCCCTACGACCGCCAACGTCACCATCCCTACCACCTACGATATCCGATTTAGGCAATTCAAAAGCTTAAAAAATGTGTTTTCCTATAGTTACAACTTTGTAGAAGAAGTTGAATCCATCATAAGTAGTATTCATGGCAGCCAAAATGATAATCTTCTTTTCTTGTTTTTCAATGCCAGAACTATCTTTCCGTCACTACGCCTGGCAATCCCAGTTGAATGTACAATCCTCCACTTTATTATGCAGATTATATTAGAATAGTGATAGAATAGATCAGATTAGATCCTGTCACCATGATCAGATTTTTGTCCATGAGAAAATGAAAAACCAATTTTGCTTCAATTAACTCGAAGAGAAGATTTGAAAAGAATATAGAATCAAATTTCTTACGCTCAAGTAGAAGGAGTTGATTAGAACCAGATTTCTCAAACCATACACTACGATTTGGGTCGCCTTCTTTTAGGGCCAAAATTAAGAGGTTTGGTCATGATTTGTGCGATCAGGTATGTAGGCCACTCGGCTCCTGTTATTGAGTTCAATCCAAATTATGTTATGTTTATCGGATAAAAATTATACACATAAAAATAAGTAAAGACCGCTCAGGGTATGATGGGGTGCCTAACACCTTCCTATTTTATAATTTAGTCTCAAAATTCGAATCTTTGGTTTCATAAGATTAGAAAGCTTTAATTGGACGTTTTCAGCCGAATAGATGATTCTAGGTTTTCTCTTGTTGATTATAAAATTTATCTTGAAAGTAACATGGCGACTCAAAAAACTAGTCCTTTTTGGATGCGGGTCATCAAAATTTCGTTCTAAGGGAAGACCAGATACCCAATTTCTTCCATCAACTGCAGGCTCAAAGAAGGCCAAAGATCACTGTGACATATGGTCCACGTTAGCGCATCATGCAAACCAGACTGTTAGGGCCCGTACGCTTACGTTTTGCAGTTTTCATTTTTGTAATGATGATGAAAAAGATGCATTTTTTCGTGTATGTTTACATTTTTTCGATTTCGTTTTGGATAAAATTTTCAAATAGTATCAAAAAAGGTGAAAACAAGAAAAGTATATATGCTCGAACCGGTTTCTTAGTTTGGCTCGATTAGCGTGAGATGACAATGCTTGAGCCAAACTAAGAAACGCTTATTTCCTTTGGCGACATGCATAAAATGCAAAATGTGGCAACTATATATGCTCGAACAATAAGACAATGTGGGGCAACAAGGTTAGTTTGATCAGTCCTGCCAGAAATCTGCATATACTATTTAGATAAAGGCTTTAATATAATAGTATGGAAATAAACATGGGCCGCAGTACAAGAAACAGCCGAGAGCAGCAAACGCTAAAGATGTCTGCACATTGACAATGTTAACGGTTTTTATTATTGACTCAATCAAGAGTAGGGCTGTAAATGAACCGAGCCGAACGGCTCGTAGCTCGTTCTCTATAAAACTCGTTCTCTATAAAACTCGTTCATGTTCGTTCGTTTAATATACGAACAGAACATGAACAGGTTTTTAGAACTCGTTTATTAAACGAGCCGAATATGAACACTTCAAAATGTTCACAAACGTGTTCGCGAACAACTCGTCTAAATAATAAATTAATTAAAATATGTTTAAAAAATTATTATTTATATAAATCAAAATTTAAACTGGATGTCAGGCTTTCATGTCAATAAGCCCAAAACCCCAAGCCCACTTAAAAATATAGAGCCCAACCCCTAAGGGCCCAAGCTATGAAGCCCAACACTGGAAACTCTAACTATTTTAACTAAAACCTAAATCTAAAAACTCATTCACAGATCAGATCACACAGCCGCACTCAGTTTCTCGTCGCCTCCCTCATCTCATCTCTCTCTCTCTCTCTCACACACACACACACGCGCGTGCTCGCGCGACTCACAGATTGAGATCGCACATAATCCCCACACCTCACAGATAGATCGCACATAGGCCCCCCCCCCTCTCTCTCTCTCTCTCTTCACGCCGACATGGACATCACAGCTTCGATCAGCTCGATGTTGTCATCACCTATCTTCGATGCCGCCATCTCCCCGTCGCCGGATTCTGCCTGTCGAAGGTCATCGCTTGTCTTCGACGTCGTCATCTCCTCGTCGTCAGATTTTGCCTGTCAAAGCTAGAGAAAGCAGTCGATAGCTATGAAGGGGTTGCTGAGCACTGGGATCAAAAGGAGGAAAAAGCAGTCTCTGTCTTTATAGCCAATTGATCAAGATTTTTTCTTTCAGTGTTTTTCATTTCCGTGTCCCTCATTGCATCTTCTATATACAGATTTTTGATTCAGTATAGCTTGATTGCTTGAAGGAATTTGAGCAAATTTAGGGTTTGACTGGAAATTGAACACGAATACGAGCTGAGTTTCCGAACTCGAGTAGTTTCATCGCCACGAACTCGAGCCGAGTTCAAAAATCAATGTTTTGGCTCTTAACAAACTCGAGCCGAGCTCGAACATGTCAAAACTTAAACGAACCGAGTTCAAACACACCCATGTTCGGCTCGAACTCGGTTCGTATACAGCCCTAATCAAGAGCCGTCCCATGTTGAATAGAACCAGGCCAATTCTCGGACGGGCCTTAATACTGTCATGTACAGTGAAAATAGTACAGAAACTGGGCCCATCAACAGGAAATAACTATAGATCCCCAAGTATTCACAGGGGAGCAAGTAAAATAGAAAAAATAAGGATAGAACCCGTAGAAACCTGGAGGTATTTTGCACGTGTCGCATTGGTTCCCGAATTTTGGGTATCTACCCGCAGACTAAATACAACTCCCTGAAAGAATACATCATTAAGCTCACGCCAGATAACAGATAGCGTTACTACCAAGTAGGAGAAGCGAAGCAATAAACAAGGATGTTTAAGAATTGGTTGCGTCAGCTAATCATGGATCCAAGTTAGTGTTATGCCCAAACGGGCAATGTCCTAAGTTCACCGACTGGTGTGGCTTCCTATCCCATGCACTTTGACACAATATAGAACAAGTGTCGAGGGAAAGAGAGCAAGACGCAGGAACTACCATTCCACGTTTGAGTAGCTCTAATTGCACCGGGACACCTCATACTATGACTTGCCATTGAAAGGTGAGAATTTGGTAGAAAACAGCATCCACCACAGCTTGCACCAAAAATTTTGGGCGAGGCAGCCTTTTAGAGGATATCCTAGTGCAGAGCTAGATCAAAATTCAACAATGACCAAAAAAATGTTGATTATCATATGAGGGCAATACTACGCATCCTTTATCCCCACTTATGCAGGAAGAATATTAAAGATTTTAGTAGCAATAACAGGTGATGAATCACACAACATGATGTAATATTGAACTTTCTTCCCAAAGCCCTCATGTCATTCCAATTAGACCCAACCGCTTTCCTAGACATGCCCCGCGAGACCGCATCATCCATGATCCAAGGGTACATGCTAAAGTAGCGACATTGAGTATCCTCTTCATGACATAGTCTAAGGTGAAAAGGGTACCATATAGGATCAAAAATTTCGATCCAAGTGGCTCACACAGTGACGAAGCAGGGATTCATTCGTCACTCCCACTGTCGGTCTGCATTTAGCACATGCAGTATGATTTGCATGCTATGGCGTAACCCGCAAGGGCGTGTCACATAAATGTATAATAAAATACGCCATACGAATCTAAGTCTAGTCGCTGTACAAGCGCCTAACCTGAGTTTTTCAGCCCAGTCACTCTCATAGTGCCTGCCTGAAATCTCACATTCGGCTGTAAACAGGCTACATAGAGTTGTGGAGATACTCTATGATCGACCTACATTTATTAGGTCTCATCTTAGCTCCAACTAAGGCGACATGTTTGCTTTATAAGCTGTATCATCTTATTCGCCCACTTGGCGCTTAAGACAATTATGTCTCATCTTGCTCGCTATCTTAGCGCCAAGGTGAATTACCCGTGTGAGTGGGTCAATTCGAGCCTGGTGACACTCTCAATAAGGATGTATATGTAATCACAAAGATTATCCATTCATTCCAAAATAAACTCAAATCAAGGAACGAAAATTTAATGTAATAAATAATGTCAAGTACATAAGATGCCATAAACATATCAAAACCTACGTAGTCCCATACTCCTAATGTGAGAAAGGAAAACATCTCTAGCAATAGGCTTGGTCAAAGGATCAGCCACCATTCTGCCAGTAGGTATATGTTTCATGGTCACCTCTCCTTGCGCAACTAAAGTTCTAATGAAGTGATAACGAAAGCCTATGTGTTTGATATTTGGGGTCCGTTACAAAATCTAGGGTAGCTGTATTGACACAGTGAACAGTGACAGACTCATCTGCATGAGCTGTAACCCCTAGAGCCTGTAAGAATGACCTCAACCAAACAGTTTCCTGGACTGCTGCTGAACAAGCAACATACTCCGACTCTATCGTGGATAGGGCGATGCAAGACTTTTTCTTGCTGTACCAAGAGATAGCTCCACCTGAAGTGGATATGCGCTCATCTCTATCAGCGCCCCAATCAGCATCGCTGTATACTCTCAATCTCAAGTCTCCACCATGATAACACAGGACGAGATCAGCGGTTCCACGCAAGTATCGAAGGATCCTCTTCACCGCATTCCAATGAGCGGGTCCAGGATTACTCTGATAACGACTCACCATTCCAACGGCAAAGCAGATGTCTGGACGCGTACACAACATAGCGTACATCAGACTCCCAACTGCAGCCGCGTAAGGCACTTTGGACATCCGATTCTTTTCCTCATCATTCTTTGGGCATTGGTCTGTTGTTAAAGTACACGCCTTGTCCATTGGAGTGTCTATGGGTTTTGAGTTATGCATACGGAATCGTTCAATGACCTTCTTGATATATGTCTCTTGAGACAAACCGAGAAGTCTCTTTGGACGATCACGTATGATTTTAACCCCGAGCACATAATTAGCTTCTCCCATGTCCTTCATCTCAAAAGTTGAGGACAGCCACTGCTTAGTGGCGACAATGGAACTCATGTCATTCCCAGCTAAAAGAATGTCATCCACATACAAAGAAAGGATTAGAATATTTTTCTTGGATCGTTTTACGTAAACGCAATGGTCTTGTTCAATCATTTCAAAACCTATAGAGGTAATGGCATGATGAAACCTAAAGTACCACTGCCTAGACGATTGTTTGAGACCATATATAGAACGTTTGAGACGGCAAACTTTGCGCTCATGTCCTTTGACTTCAAAACCCTCGGGTTGAGCCATATAAATCTCTTCGTCTAGTTCTCCATTGAGAAACGCAGTCTTAACATCCATATGAAAAAGTTCTAAATCTTGCTGGGCGACAATAGCTAGGATCAGGCGAATTGAAGCAAATCTCACCACTGGGGAGAAAGTATCTTCATAGTCCACACCCCGCAGTTGGGTATAGCCTTTCGCCACAAGACGTGCCTTATACTTGTCGATTAACCCATCTACCTTGCGCTTGACTTTAAAAACCCACTTGTTTCCAATAGTCTTGCGCCCTGGCGGAAGGTCAATCAACTCAGGTCAATCAACTCCCAGACCCGATTCTTTTCCATTGAGCTTAACTCATCCTTCATTGCAGCCATCCACTCATTTCTAGCAGATGAAGATAAGGCTTCTTCCACAGAAGTAGGCTCGTCTTCATCATTTGGAGTGCACATAAGAATTTCTCCGTCAATCTCAAAACGACGACGTGAAACTCTTCCTCGTGCACCTCTACGCAGTTGAGAATCTTGTTGACCTAATGGTCCTTGTGGTGTGCTCCCACTGTCTGGGATACTCCCACTAGGTTGAAGGTCACTTACACTATCTTCAGCGACAACCGGATGAGGAACTAATTCCCCACCTTCGCTTGAAGATGGTAAAGTGGGTTCAACCTCCTCTAACTCATAGAGGTCAAGATTCTTATTCGCATCTCCAATGCTAGGAAAATCACTCTCTATGAAATCGACATCACGAGACTCTATTTCAGTCCTTCCACCATTTGGATGTTCACCATACATCACATAGCCTTTAGAGTTTTCAGAATACCTTAGAAAGATACTCTTCTTTGCTCTAGGCCCTAGTTTCCCATACTTATGAGAAGTACTGTGAACATAACCTGCTAAGCCCCATGGGCGCAAGTTATCCAAATTTGGCTTTTGGCCATTCCAAAGCTCATAAGGGGTGGATTTGACTGACTGTGAAGGCACACGATTAAGTATATAGGCTGCAGTCAAAAGGGCATCCCCCAAAAAGATATCGGAAGGTTTGCTTGCGCCATCATAGACCTAACCATGTCTAACAATGTTCTATTCCTTCTTTCCGCAACACCATTTTGTTGTGGAGTATTAGGAATAGTAAGTTGCCTGCGTATCCCCTTTTCCTCACAAAACTTCTTGAAGTGATCTGACAAATATTCGCGTCCCCGGTCAGTGCGAAGAGTTTTTAAATTCTTCTCTTTCTGATTCTCAACCTCTACTACAAAGCGTTTGAAACAGTCCAAAGCTTCATAGCGGTGAGATATCAGATACACATAACCATATCGCGTATAATCGTCTATCAGTGTAAGGAAATAAGAGGCGCCATGGCGTGCCTTTACACTCATAGGTCCACATATGTCAGAGTGAACTAGCTCAAGTGGTTGAGTTGCTCTCACAGCCTTTCCAAAAGGCTTCCTGCATGCTTTACCGGCCAAACAAGCCTCACAAGTTTGTAGATTGACTTTTGCGAGTGGGCCTAAAAGGCCTTCTCTAGCCAAACGAGTCATTCTATCTTGGCCTATGTGGCCCAGTCTTGCATGCCAGGTGGTAGAATCATTCACAATATTATCATTCACCACATAAGAATAAGAAGACTGAGAATCAATTAAATCCAATTGAAAAAGACTATCCATGCGAAAACCATGTCCGAACAAAACATCATCCAAAAAGATGTCCAACTTATTACCCTTAAAAATAAAGGAAAAACCATTGTCTAATAAAGCAGTAACTGAAAGTAGATTAAGCCGAACAGTGGGTGCATATCGCACATCCTCAAGAATCAATGTGCGCCCAGTGCGCAACTTGAGCTGGTAAGAACCAACCCCTAGCACCTCTTCGGAGCTATTGTTTCCCATGAAGATATGTTTGCTATCCGCTGGAATCCGGTGATAATCTACGAACCCCTCTCGATCACGTGCTACATGTTTTGTTGCACCTGTATCCACAAACCACACAGGTTGGGAATGAGCAACCATCACATGTGAGGAAACATATAACTGAGAGAGAGATTCTGAAAGTACCTTCTTCGGCTCAGTGCAATCACGAGCGAAGTGTCCTTTCTGTTGACAGTTGAAGCATTTAACTTTAGACAGATCCTTTTTCCCACCACGTTTTCCTCTCTTGCGTTTCTTCATTTTCCCTTCCTTTGGCGCAGAAGTGCTAGCCTCGCCTCTCTTGCCTTTCTTACTTTGTCTTCCGCGCTTGCCATTTGCATTGCGCGATCCCCCTTGGGCGACATAAGCAAGGGTCTTGTCAGCATCTCGAGTCTCGTCCTCAAGGATGACATGCTGTGAAACATCAGAAAAGTTCTTGATGTTTTCACTGTGGGTCAATATCTGTTTCATATTGGCCCATGAGGCAGGAAGGGACCTTATGACAGCTCTGACTTGCTGCTCATCTGTGAGCGCATGGCCAGCATCCCTTAGCTTACCAATCATATTGGACATCATCCTTAGATGTTCACTCATGGTATGTTTAGGGTCTTTTGTGTACTCCTCAAACTTAATCACAAGGCTACGAAGCCGCGTAGTTGAGGTTCCACCAAAAGAGAACTTGAGCTGCTCCCATAAAGCTTTGCAAGTTGGAAGTTCATCATACTGCCCAATTAGATCATTTTGCAAGCTGCTCAACAAGGTGTAGCGCGCACTACGATCTTTCTGATTCCATTTCTGGTAGGCAGTGTGGTCTCTTAGGGGTTGCGCCTCAGTTGGCGCGACCATCTCCTTGGTCAAGTGCTCCTCGAGCTCTTGTTCGTTCAGCATGAATTTCATCTTTTTGTGCCAAACGTCATAATTATCTCCGTTAAGTTTCTCACCCTTAACGAGATCAGCTATGACATTCTTGGTGGCCATTATATTCACTACATTAGATTGCGCAAGGAAAAGACATTAATTATACATCCTTCTATTTATTTCAAAAAATTCAAATGAAAAACATAATCCTTCCTCACATCATGAAATCGAAAATCTGCTAAGCTCGTAATCATCTCCCATGTATGTGAGTTGGGAAAAATATTTTTCAAGTAATTTTTCGCAATAAATTTCATCATCATATAAGCCACAATATAATAAATCATCCACATGATAATTTAGAACAATATAAAATTGCACCATGCAATTAAGTGTGCAAGGACTCCATTGAGCCCTATTGGCATTCTAATAACTTATGCTAAGAAAATTCTGGCTTGAATAATGTGCGTGCGAAATTACATCCCCGTACAAGGCTTTCTCGAAATATACAGGGAAATAGCAGAATACAACATCTTTGAGAATCCTACTACAAACTACTCCAATAAAATAAATGGAGATGCCGCACAACACATTATTCTCAAAAGAATACATGGCACGGACCCCAAATGAATGTATCTGGCTCGATCAAATTTGATGTCTTCTTTTTCAAGTCAGTAGTGTTTAAAAAATGCTGAGAAGCAAAGGTGGGTCTGGTAACCACTAGTCATTCCAGAGAGGGCTATTCCTTATTACCAACTCGCTAGCACATACCTTGTTTCAAAATTCGTTTGCCCATTAAAATACTTCTCCAACCCAAGAAACAGTTGCAACACATGGAACCTCTAGGAACGATGAGCGAGTACAATACCTCCCGCATTGCAACTTTGAGACTAAAGCCAAGGGCTTTTGCCATATCCTCTAGAATGGCTTGGCCAATAACGCTTCATCAAAAGATTTGGTTGCCCAAAACCCAAGGCCACCCTCATGTTTTAAGGGACAAAGAAGAGTGGGCTAAGCCACCTAATGGATTGTCAAATAAAAAGGCTCTCTCCTGCCCACCAGAAATGGGTAAAGATCTGATCGATCTGTCTACAGAGGTATGAAAGGAACTTTTACACCATCATGTAGTGGATGAGCAAAGACAATAAGACAAAGAGAATCAAAGTCGCTACACCTATTTTATTTAGCAGTAGTCCCATCCACGGACCAACCCCTTAGGCTAGACTCTGGCAAATTTTTTTGGTGGTTAGTAGCTATACCCAACTGAATTCCCAGGTAATTTCCATGATCTATTTGTGCAATGAACATATGCTTCACGGAATGCTTTCGGGATTCGGGGTGAGAGTGGATTTGGCCTAATTAATATGTTGCCTTGAAGTCTGACAATGGAGATTGAGTATATCTAGCACTATCCAGACCTGACGTTTGCAATCCTTCTTACGGGAGAAAAAGATATATGTCCTCCACACATCAAATGCGAGATAAGGGGCAGTTCATGCCCCGCCTAAATCTCACTAGATCACCTTGTAGCCAGCCTGAGCGAGAGCAGTGGACAATATTTTGGCATAAAATAAAAAAATACAAAGACAAGGGATACCCCTGAAGAATACCACAAGAAGGACTAAAATGTGGCATATGAGTGCCATTGACCAAGACTGAATATGACATCGTAGTGACACACTAAAGAGAGTTAGGAATGAAATCTCTGCAAAACAGTCATAGGTGTTGCTTATATCCAACTTAGAGCCACAAGCACATCTTCTGTATTGCCTGTCCAGGGTGAAGTCCTGGGATTTGACGGCGGTTCACGGACGTAAGGTGACCATGCTTTTTCAGGGTAAGAAGTTGTTGATGCGGAAAGGGGTTCGATGCTACGTGGAGGCGCCACAAAGGATGCAGTCTGAGTCAGCTTCCAGGTAGGTAATGCGGGAGACAGCAAGGACGGTGTAAGGGCTGAGAGCAAGGCTCCCCAGACAGGTCGCGAGGGCAGGCAGGGCGACAACGAATAGGGCTGACAGTCGACAATCCGTCCCGCAGGGGATGCAGCGTCGAGGGTCCCAAGACGGAAGCCCAAGTGTGTTTCTTTCACTAGAATTCCAGAGAGAATGTCATTTTAGAGAGAGAAAGTGAAAAGTCCAAATGAGAGGACCGATCTTGAAAAGGCTCCAAAGTCCACTATTTATAGGCAAAAATGTGCATGTGTCATAAGTTGACATGTGTCACCCCTGGGAACGACATGTCGTCGGGGGGGGCAAAGCACTGATTCTCCATTGGGACTGCCGGTCCCTAAGTGCGTGCTGCCCTGCCCTTGGAATATCTATCTGCCTGTCTGAGGAGACTGATCATGCTGCGATAGCATGGTCAGAGTAGCCCGTTGCCCCAGCCACTAGTCCAAGCCCTTACTAAATCCCACAAGGTGCGTCAAGAGACGCGCAGAGAACCTGACAGCGGTGAGGGTTCCCCTTGTAGCCAACTGCCAGGCAGACTAGGCACGATGCCCTTTGAGGACATGCTCACGTCCTGGAGTGACCCGTGGGTCATTGCCCTGGTGGTGTCGACAATCAACAGCAACATGAGTAACATGAGTGACCATGGTCACCGCTTGGTGCTTAGGGTCCGTTGCGGTAAATTCTTCGCGTAGGAGCTCCCTGCAAGTGTGATGTCGGTGGCTTCAAGGTTGTGCCGACAATGGTTCTAGGGTTGCGAGCCCATCCTACTGCGAGGACCATAGCCCCTGGTGATTGAGCCGGCGATGGCACTAAGCCCGTGATGGCGCTCAGCCCATGCCGTAGTTTGATTGAGCCAGCGACGACATACAGCCTGTCCCGCAGTTGATTAAGCCGGCGATGGCACTAAGCCCGTGATGGCGCTCGACCCATGCCGCAGGGAAAGGTCCTCGTGCCGGAGCACTACGAGCGGAGCCCCCAGAATGCTGCATACTCCAGAGAGTGGGTCGAAGCATGTTCCACGTCAACGGTGGGGGCGCATGGTGCGGTGAATAGGTGTGTTGCCAGGAGGCTTATAACATGGTTGTGGTGCAAGGGCGCGGTGACGACTGTCGCGGCATACTTAGTGCTAGGGGCACGTATCATCAGCGGGGCACAAGGGCTCGATGACGACTGTCGCGGCATACTTAGTGCCGGGGGCACGAATCATCAATGCGGCACAAGGGTGTGGCGACGACTGTCGCTGCATACTTAGGATAGTGTGCTGTCGTCGTGACAATCACGCACGGTCGGCGACGAGCACCAAGTGACCATTGGTGTTGAGGGCGCATGGTAGAGAGCACGACGAGTGATGTCGGGGGTTTAGGAATGACCCTTGCAAGGGAAAAGGGTGGCCGACCCCCTTGAGGAAGGGGTGGCCAACCCCTTGGGTTGGAAAGGGGGCCGACCCCTCACAACAAGGGGGTGGCCGACCCCCTAAAGAAAGGGGTGGCTGACCCCCTTAGGAAGGGAGTGGCCGACCCCCTTAGGAAGGGAGTGGTTGACCCTTTCCTTTTTCCAATTATTTGACGGTGTTAATGTCGCTGCACTGGTGATGCCTGTGGATGCTTGAAATGAGATGCGCTTTGACTTGGTTATGGCGTTGAATAATTGATCATTGACTGGATGATGTGTCGCGCGATGCGGGTTTTTTAGCAAGCCCGGTTAGTCTGATCAGAAGGTGGCCAGGCGTGGTAGGGAGGCCGAGATGGCGGTGCGGCGCAAGAGGAGCGGCGCGCCTGGAGAAAAGAGAAAGAGAAGGGAAAATAGGGTTTGGGGAATTAGGGTTAGGTCAGTTCGGGTCAACGGGCAGGCGGGTTTGACCCACTTAAGCTGGATGAAGAGATGTGAAACGGGCAGGGTAGGTGCGGGTCGGGTCGGGTCCCTTGCGGGTGGGTTCTGCCCACCTGGATTGCTGTTGCTTGTGGACCTTGAAAATGACATTAAAATGCAAAAAAAAAAATTCTTCTTTCTTTTTGGAGCCTATAAAAGGAGCATGAGAGGGGATGTAAAATTTTGAGGAAGAATAATTTTGAGGGGAAAGGGAGAGAAAGAGGGAGGTTGGGGCGTTGATGAAAATTTTCGTTGAAAACTTTCTAAGTGTTGGGGAGAGCACCAGAGGGTGAAAATTTTTCTAAGTGTAGAACGAGGATGAGGGTGATGACCCGACCGCGAAAAATGAAGAAAAGTTTCTAAGTGTTGAAGAGTGACAAGGGCACCGAGTGAAGTCGTGGGGGTGATGACCCGACCGTGAAAAATAAAGAAATAGTTTCTAAGTGTTGAAGAGTGAAGAGCTACGAGTGAAGTTGCGGGGGTGATGGCCCGACTGCGAAAAATGAAGAAATTTTTCTAAGTGTTAAAGAGAGGGGAGGGTGCCGAGTGAAGTCACGAGGGTGATGACCCGCCCGCCAAAAATGAAGAAATTTTTCTAAGTGTTGAATAGAGGGGAGGGTGCCGAGTGAAGTCATGGGGGTGATGACCTGACCGTGAAAAATGAAGAAATTTTTCTTAAGTGTTGAAGAGAGGGAGGGTGCCGAGTGAAGTCGTGGGGGTGATGACCCGACCGCGAAAAATGAAGAAATTTTTCTAAGTGTTGAAGAGAGGGGAGGGTGCCGAGTGAAGTCGCGGGGGTGATGACTCGACTGCGAAAAATGAAGAAATTTTTCTAAGTGTTAAGGAGTGACAAGGGCGCCGAGTGAAGTCGCGGGGGTGATGACCCGACCGCGAAAAATGAAGAAATTTTTCTAAGTGTTGAAGAGAGGGAAGGTGCCGAGTGAAGTCGCGGGGGTGATGACCCAACCGTAAAAAATGAAGAAATGTTTCTAAGTGTTGAAGAGAGGGAGGGTGCCGAGTGAAGTCGCGGGGGTGATGACCCGACCGCGAAAAATGAAGAAATTTTTCTAAGTGTTGAAGAGAGGGGAGGGTGCCAAGTGAAGTCGCGGGGGTGATGACTCGACCGCGAAAAATGAAGAAATTTTTTCTAAGTGTTGAGGAGTGACAAGGGCGCTGAGTGAAGTCGCGAGGGTGATGACCCGACCGTGAAAAATGAAGAAATTTTTCTAAGTGTTGAAGAGAGGGGAAGGTGCCGAGTGAAGTCGCGGGGGTGACCGCAAAAAATGAAGAAATTTTTCTAAGTGTTGAAGACGGAGAGTGGAGCTCGGCGGTGGTTCGGCATCGACGACCGATTGAGTGACCGAGGCACGTGAGGGTTGGCAAGACGTGTTGCATGCATGCCCGCGAGGTCTCACGGCCTGAGGGGGATGTCGGCTGACAGAGTTGAGTCTTAGTAACGTGGCTCGAGCCACCCCGTGCACCACGTATCAAGTCGCTACAATGAGAGGCATGCAGAAGGGGTAGGGAGATTGGCTTGCTTGGGGTAGGCAAGGGGTGAAGCCCCCAATGAAGTGAAACATAGCACCAAGGGTGGTGCCAGTAGAATAATGTTAGCTTGAAAATTCTCCAAGTCTGGAAATGACAGCCTCTTGGATGGCAGGGTAGAGGATGTGATTGGTAGTTCTGGTAGCCATACGTTGCTGAGGCATGGTTGCATGAGTGTGTCAGGCAAGGAATGGACTGCACTGTTGGTAGTCCTCGTAGCCCTCCGCTGCACATGCATGGTGCCTGAGTCTGGAAGATATGCAGACTGCAACACGATGCTCACCTCCCCAGCAGAGTTGCCAAAATGTTGATGCGGAAAGGGGTTCGATGCTACGTGGAGGTGCCACAAAGGATGCAGTCTGAGTCAGCTTCCAGGTAGGCAACGCGGGAGACAACAAGGACGGCATAAGGGCGGAGAGCAAGGGTCCCCAGACAGGTCGCGAGGGCAGGCAGGGCGACAACAAATTGGGCCGACAGTCGACAATCCGTCCCGCAGGGGATGCAGCGTCGAGGGTCCCAAGACGGAAGCCCAAGTGTGTTTCTTTCACTAGAATTCCAGAGAGAATGTCATTTTAGAGAGAGAAAGTGAAAAGTCCAAATGAGAGGACCGATCTTGAAAAGGCTCCAAAGTCCACTATTTATAGGCAAAAATGTGCATGTGTCATAAGTTGACATGTGTCACCCCTGGGAACGACATGTCGTCGGGGGGGGGGGGGGGGCAAAGCACTGATTCTCCATTGGGACTGCCGGTCCCTAAGTGCGTGCTGCCCTGCCCTTGGAATATCTCTCTGCCTGTCTGAGGAGACTGATCATGCTGCGATAGCATGGTCAGAGTAGCCCGTTGCCCCAGCCACTAGTCCAAGCCCTTACTAAATCCCACATGGTGCGTCAAGAGACGCGCAGAGAACCTGACAGCGGTGAGGGTTCCCCCTGTAGCCAACTGCCAGGCGGACTAGGCGCGATGCCCTTCGAGGACATGCTCCCGTCCTGGAGTGACCCGTGGGTCATTGCCCTAAAGGTGTCGACAATCAACAGCAACATGAGTAACATGAGTGACCATGGTCACCGCTTGGTGCTTAGGGTCCGTTGCGGTAAATTCTTCGCGTAGGAGATCCCTGTAAGTGTGATGTCGGTGGCTTCAAGGTTATGCCAACGATGGTTCTAGGGTTGCGAGCCCATCCTGCTGCGAGGACCATAGCCCTGGTGATTGAGCCGGCGATGGCACTAAGCCCGTGATGGCGCTCAGCCCATGCCGTAGTTTGATTGAGCCGCCGACGGCATACAGCCCGTCTCGCAGAGCCGGCGATGGCACTAAGCCAGTGATGGCGCTCAGACCATGCCGCAGTTTGATTGAGCTGGTGAAGGCATACAGCCCGTCCCGCAGTTGATTGAGCCGGCGATGGCACTAAGCCCGTGATGGCGCTCGGCCCATGCCGCAGGGAAAGGTCCTCGTGCCGGAGCACTACGAGCGGAGCCCCCAGAATGCTGCATACTCCGGAGAGTGGGTCGAAGCATCTTCCACGTCAACGGTGGGGGCGCATGGTGCGGTGAATAGGTGTGTTGCCAGGAGGCTTATAACATGGTTGTGGTGTAAGGGCGCGATGACGACTGTCGCGGCATACTTAGTGCCGGGGGCACGTATCATCAGCGGGGCGCAAGGGCGCGACGATGACTGTCGCGGCATACTTAGTGCCGGGGGCACGAATCATCAGCGGGGCGCAAGGGCGCGACGATGACTGTCGTGGCATACTTAGTGCCGGGGGCACGAATCATCAGCGGGGCATAAGGGTGTGGCGACGACTGTCGCTGCATACTTAGGATAGTGTGCTACCGTCGTGACGATCGCGCACGGTCGGCGACGAGTGCCAAGTGACCATTGGTGTTGAGCACGCATGGTAGAGAGCGCGACGAGTGATGTTGGGGGTTTAGGAATGACCCTTGCAAGGGAAAAGGGTGGCCGACCCCCTTGAGGAAGGGGTGGCCAACCCCTTGGGTTGGAAAGGGGGGCCGACCCCTCACAACAAGGGGGTGGCCTACCCCCTTAGGAAGAAAGTGGCCGACCCTTTTCTTTTTCCAATAGTTTGACCGTGTTGATGTCGCTGCACTGGTGATGCCTGTGGATGCTTGAAAGGAGATGCGCTTTGACTTGGTTATGGCATTGAATAATTGGCCATTGACTGGATGATGTGTCACGCGATGCGGGTCCCTTTGCGGGCCCTGTTGGTCTGACCAGAATAGGGTATGAACAGAAGTTATGTCCTGTGACGAACTTAATCAGCCAGTTTCTCTCTTAGGATCACAGTAACCGAAAGTAACTACCTTACAAGGAAAGTATTTTAACACAAGGAGATCGACTGGGACATTAGGCGGTTACATCCTGTTTATTAGAGCTTTCAAAGTAGTTTTATACACCACATTGCATACGCTGATATGTCTACAATCAGTAGCCCTATCGCGACTGTTCCTTTCTCAAAATTAAGGAGATAAATATGCGATTAAATTCAATCTACTTGTGTCCTAAGTTGAGAAAGGATAGAACCACCTCTGTTAAGTCAGACCCCATAAAACCCCACCACTGTTGAAACAGAATGACAAGGAAACCATCTGGCCTAGGAGCATTCAATCCCCATGCTAAAACACTGTATTTTGTACCTCAATTACCACAAAAGGCAACATTAGAGACATCCCTTGGGGCAGGGGGAGAGAGCTTAAACAGCGTAAACCCCGAAATGTCACAAATTATTCCATAAGTAGTTACAGGATCCAATAGCAGTCTAAAATATGTCTGAAATAACTCCTAATTTGGAACTCTTGAGTTAGAAGAACCCTACCCCAGAATCTAATCTCAATAGTATACAAGGTTTTGCCGCATGTCGTATAAGAGTGGCGGTAAGGATGATTTTAGTGTTTCAATCTGCCAATTCAAGCTAATGGTTTTTGAATTGTGCCCTATATACCTTATTGGCATATAATGTGGCTTCAAGATCCCTTCATAAGTAAATTTCTATCAGCTGGTATTCAACCGTAAAAGGAGTATGGCTTTAAGATTATACCAGAAGATGTTGACTTGATTGTACCAGTTTTGAAATCAGTATTCGATTATGATTCTCTGTTATAGTTTTGCGATGTGATCTGATTACTGAATCACTAAGTTTTGGGCTATCACGTGTGGGTGCACAATGACCTAGGCTGAATTTGCCATGACTCTATCCATCTTTTCATACCAAAAACCTAGTTGTGGTGACCCTCTCGCCCAAGTGAAATGTGACCCCAACCAAGAGACATCTGCCAGTGTAAAATTGTCTAGCAAGTCTAAGCACGACTGGAGGCCAGGCAAGGCCAAAGTATTCTTGCCAATTTTGTCTGCATGAGAGAGCACTTGATTAAAGTCACATCACAAGTGATCATATCACAAAACTATGGTAGAGAATCATAAGCGAACACTGATCTCAAAACTGGTTGGCTAAAACAATGAAAATGGTAGGATCCATCGCTGACTGGCTATCATCAGGGCAATTAACCGTATAAGGTGGCAAGGGTTCTTTTCAAACATTTGGTCTGATGGGTGGGAAAACTTCGCCCTTGTCACTAAGGACTTGTATGGCATGTCAGAGGGTGATGCATCACTCTATAGGGTGACCCTTTCCTTGATGATTGTCACAAAATGTGTTTAAATCATATCCTTGGGGTACCATTGCTGAAGTCGGGGTAGGCGGCAACTTGGATATCATTACTTTCCTCAAAAATTATTAAAAAATTTTAGGGAGCAGAAGATTCAATGGTGTGAACTTCCGCCTAGGCTTCGTAGTGGGTTTCTATGTCACTGCCCGAGGCGCTTGCACGGTGTTGACATTATTAGATGTTGCCAGCTTAGGTTGCACATTGGAACTCCTTGGGCTGGCTTGGTATACCCCTGACGATTTTGACTCATGGGAGATGATTCCCTTGTTGATTGCATCTTCTAATCTGTATGAAGGATCCCATGAGAGACTTGAACGACATGTGACGATGGCCAAAAATATAATCGTGGTAAACTGAAAGCAAGTTGCTCCTCATAATGTTCACTTACTCTTCCTTTGCCAGATGATTAACCATCTGGGCTGCCTTATTCCTCCACCTCATGATGAAAGATGAAACGGGCTCCCTTGGCACTTGCTTCGTGATTTTCAAATCTCTCTTGGTGATATCTAGGTCGGCATTGTACTGTTACTGTTTGAAAAACTCTATCACAACAATTTCCCAAGTGCAAACTTGAGCTTCATACAAAGTAAGGAACCATCAGGAAGCGACTCCGGTAAGTACAGTGAAATAATTGCATCAACTGATTTTGATTTACTCCATATGGGGCCAATGCTCACATGTACATCTTTACATGAATCTTGGGATGTGTTTTCGTCAAACTTATCCATCTCTGGCATCTTGAACTTGAGGGGTAAACTATCCATGGGTTCATCGCTAAGGCACTGAGGTCTAACGAGTTATCGGCTCTCCTCATCCTAGCGATTTGAGACTCGACTAGGGATAACTTATCCTTTTCCGATGTAGTAGAGGGTTTAGTTTATTCTTCTTCAGACTCATACATCCAATCAAACTCTAAACCTTTCTTTTTATCGTCTTTCTTCCCATCCTCTTCTGGTTCCTTTCTACCTTTCCTCTCAAGGTTATCCAATCAATCGACGGTTCAGGATTATTGCTATGTTAGGGTAGTAAAATTATTCTGAAGATCTTTTTGAAGTTCACTGATGATACAAACCAAATCGGATATCTGTGGGAATTCTTCGACCATTGGAGTTCGTGAGAGTTTTTCAGACCAGTCTAGATACCAACCATGCTTAGCCTTAACTGTATAGAGAAAGTTGTCAAAAATTTAATAATACATGCCAGATAGATTTAGCTGACAGGCTTATATCCTAATGGGGGTGAAGGGGATTTTTCTAGTTTGGGATGTTTTTTTGAATTATGGGGAAAGGATGTCTGACTAACCGTCCGGTTATCTGGAATAATAACCAGTCGGTTGGTCAGTATGGTTAGGGTTTTTTGGGTGCACTTTCTGGAAATTTTTCTAGAGGATAAGATGTTTGACTAACTGTCATGTTATCGGGGAGGATAACCGGCCGGTTGGTCAGTGGGTTGGATCAGGGTATGAACTAGTTAGTTATGAATTTTTCAAGCAAATACACATACTGACTAACCTTCCAGTTGGGAGCACAGATAATCGGCCGATTAGTCAGATCGTCCCTTTTTTTTGTAAAATTACTAGTTTAGCTAACAAAATGCTGGTGGTTTCCCTGGGAACAACCGATAGGGCAATGCATATTCTCCCAACAAAGGGCAGAATACTGGGAACATCCGGAGCCCCATCATTCCGAATTTTTAGAAAGTTAACCTACCACATCCATCCAACCTGCCAAATCATGTTCACTAACACACATTCTAAATCATCTAATACAACATCAACTCAGATTTGTCAAAATACTAGATTATAAACTGCTTAGCTACTCGAGTTTGTAAAGAACCTAGGTCTTAATAGTTTAAGTTTAAGCAGTTTTGTAATATTGTATGTGAAGAATTTGAGTTGATGTCAGATTAGATGCTTTGAAGTATATGTTGGTATACAGGTTCTGACAGGTTTGACTGAAGTGGTAGGTTAACGTTCCAGGAGTTCGGGACGACGGAGCTCCGAATTTTTGGGGCGTTACACCAGTGGAGTCATCACTGTGGCATACCACCTCTAGAAAAATCCCCAGAAGGATTTTATGGAGTTGTCATCTTATTTAATCTAAAGTAGGGAAAATAAGAAAAATCCTAAAATGACTCTAAAGTGTCCAAAATGAAAACTAACCTGAAGAGGGGTCCGAGGACTAAGTTATGCAATGAGAAGGTGTTAGGCACCCGCCACACCCTTTCAGTCTTTACTTAGTCTTTAATGATTTTTGGCGTAAAAAATACATAACATGTAAAATACAACAAGACTCACCCTAAGTTAACTTTTATTGTTTTTTGCTTGAATTCGACTAAAGGGGTCAAGAGGCCTACGTATTCGATCGGACTAATCAGAATCAAAATCACCATAGTTCGACAATGGTCCTACAGAAAATAGTCTACAATTCAAACCTAGACTTAGACCAAGAAAATATCTCGAAAAGACTCTTTTTTGTGGTTTTTGAAATGAAATGTGACTACGGGAAATGAGAGACAATCTTTAAATTTTTACCCTAAGAAAGCTGGTAAAGATTACCTCGCGATGCAGCTTGCCTTGATGATTTGAGAATGTTTTCCGTGGTATCCACGATGCAAGAATCAACAAAGATGTTTTTAGAGTGATTTTAATGGATAAGATTCTTGAGAGAGGTTAGACATCATTTCACTACGAAATGGCGTGCAAACTATAAAGAGAATAAGTTTCTAGACTCACCAGAGATTGACCCTTAAAATGGGGCCAAGACCCCTTTTTATAGTGCTCAGGATCGCACAATCTGGTAATGCCAATCTGCATGGCTGGAGATTAGCCAGAATATGTGATAAAATCATAGATTGACAAAAGTCAACTAATCAGCCGGTAAGTCGAAAACTGGTCAGTTCACCCCATTTATTATAAATATTTTTCCTGAATTTCAGGGCATTATCTGATCCTAATTTTAGTAATTATATCAAAAATCACAAATGGGATGTATCAGATTTGGGATAAGTCATTTCTCGACTAAAAATTTATTTGATCTTTATATCAAGGATAAATCATGGATGATTAGCCCAAATTATCTAGACAAACTTCATCGATGAGAATGATCTAGACCGTGGACTGGACTTGACCTGAATGAACTGGACTAATGCAATGGACATGGCTAATACAACTGGATTAGATAGATAATGGACTAGACTGGACAATTAAACTAGACAGGACTGGACGGAACAATTAAACTAGACCAAATTAATTAAATAAAACTCGACTTGATTAAATAATTAAATAAAACTGAATTGGATTAAATAATTAAATTATATTACTAAGCACATACTAAATAATGCATTGTAATTACTAGTGAAGTCTATTATTTAATTAATTAAAAATGCCTTAAAAATGGGGTGTGTACTGTCACAGTAATAGAAGCAGACTTTGATAAACAGAATATAGGGTTAAACAAACCTACCTAAAAAATAGGAGGTTAAAGCATACATGGTAGCTAGTCCGTCAAAGTAAGAATGCCTACCCTATATCTCTTTCCCTCAGAGTCCACCCCATCAACTGGCAATCACCAGAACGCTCACGTTCTTTGTAGCAAGAGCTTGAAGATGACATCGATTATAAGTCCTCTGCAGCTGCTGAAAAACTTCTCACTGTAGTACGAGGCTCACAATCCAACTGCACTTCCACCCCTTTATCAATCAGAAAAATACCAAATAATCTAAAAGTGTTCTCAGAATTAGTCAAAAGTGGAGCCCTCCAATATGGGAAACTTAAGTCATATAATGTGGGGATGCAACTATCGGAAAGGAAACCAAAATAGTCAGAGAAAGCTAAGACAAGGAGGGCATCTTACTGTGCAGAACATGTGATTTATTGCCTGAGGTGTCAACAATACTCTTCAAGTCTGGTCGTGGGAGGATATCAGAGGGGTCACTAGACATAGAGGAGGGCCATACCTTGGATGGTCCTGCTTCATTGTTATGTGCTGCCACATAAAGTAGTCGACTAACTGATCAAAGTTAGTTCTATACCGATTTAAAACTCCATAACTTACTTTTAAAAAACCTTTCTGGCCCAGCTCTAATAGCAACCCTACTAATTAGGAATCCAATGACCACCCCCTGTTCGGCCCTAGCACCTTATTACCATAAAAAAAACACAAAGGCTCAAATTTTTCCCAGCCCGCTTCCTTAGACTGAGACCACTATGCCCACCATACAGGCCACCATTACCTTCAACCTCAAAATAGCCCACATGATGGTCAACCGTAACTATCTCCTTGCGGTAGTTCTTAACACAGACTGAATCAACAACCTTATCCTCTACAAGCACGACAACCGAGGCTGCCAACTCAACAAAAACATTCACATGGCCGTAGTTGGATGCATGGAGTGTCTAAGAGTTGGGCTGATGTCCTTACCACCACCAGCCAACATCGCAACTAGAACTTCCTATTCAGCCACTGGCTAGTGAGATTTTGATGAGTCCACCTCAGCCATCTCAAAGTTTTGCTGACGCTATTAGATTCAACAGAAAGGAAGCTTTCCAACCCCTACAAAACCAAACTCTCACCAACGTCTGAGCTGATGACCCATTCAAACTGTTAACACTCTCCAAATCCACGACCGTGTACTCCCTCTCATCAAATTCTGTACTAATGGACACATTTAACCCAAATACAACGTCCGGGTCCTTATGATCGTTGGCAATCAAAATTTGGTTAGTATGATTCCTGCTAGTAGTAGTAAAAGCACGAAAAGAAGTAGAATATAGAGGTCGATGACCTTGGAAGTAGTTGTGAGTACTCTTCGGGCAAGCATAACAAGCCTGAACCTTGTCAACCACTCATTGAGCGTGATCTAACAATATATGCATTTACCATTAGATTGTCCAATAATCTTACACCTATAGCAGATTCAAAAAACCTTCTAAAGAGCAGCCTAGAATCCATTTCCATGTACCCCCAAAGTTTGCATATGCACTCCTCCTACCAATTGATCATCAACAAAAACGCAAACCAAAACACAAAAATAATAGGACGTTATTTTTGGTAATTCGACTTGACCCAAGTAGCTACTAATTTGCATTATCTTTTCAAAATATAAAACATTCTTTTAGGTACATCATTCAGTCTCACCCATAAATCACAGTAGAAACTTGAAGCTGATGGGTGATCGTAAAGGGGGGGGGGGGGGGCACTTAATTACTAGGCTTAATTGCACTATAAAGCCCGTGTTTGACAACGAATTGCAACCAAAACTCCAAAGTTTTCAACTCAACACCCAAGGCCCCAAGGTTTGCTATCTGTTGCAATCTCATGATTTTACTTACGGGAGTTAACGACTCCGTTACTTTTTAAGAGTAATTTCATCTTTTTCAGTCATTATCTATGTTACTTTGCACAAGTCATATGTCAACCAATTTTGATGGCCCATATTAAAGCACGTGTCTAGCCTGAATGTTGCTAGCCTGAGATTGCAAAATCATAAACTCATCGGCTATTTCTCCTCCTGCCCTCAATCTAACTCCACCCAACACCCACTGTAACATCATCAACAACCCACCAAGACTATTCCAGATGGCCACCTAACCATTAACCCTGCCTGCCTTCATCTGCTGTTGCCACCACCATTGATCCGTCACCACCATCAACTATTACCCAACCACCGCCACCACTACTAAACCACCACCACCACTAATTGGCGATAAGCCTATGTCTGTCTTCAGGTCGTCGTTAACCTTATGGGTTGCTTAAGAAACATGTAAATTAAATTGGGCATTTGATAGTTATAGGCGGTTTGGACGAATCCAATTAATGGCTTAGAGGGTTTTGGCTTAGGGAAGTGAAACAGGACTTGTCATCGAGGTAAAAGCCCTATGAAATTGAGGGTTCAAATGGGTTTGGGTGGGGGCATTGATGATGGTGTGATGTGGTGATGGGTAGCAAGGCTTAGGAGGGCAATTTCTAGTTTGTGGTGGGATAACAGTGATGTCGCTGTGCTGATGAGTGGCAACGCTATAAACTGGTGGTAGTGGTGGATTGGTTATTAGATTGGTTAGATTATTATGGTGAAAGAAGAGGTTGGGATAGCTAGGTGGGGGACTGGTTAAAGCCACCACCACTGACATGATTTTTGATAGTGGTTGTTGGTGGTGCTACTGGAGGTGCATAGTGGTTATGATTTTGGGTGTTGGTTGTGGGATTATGGAATGTATGTTGGTGGTGTTTTGTGGTAGTGGTGGTGGGATAAGATGGTCATTCGAGGACCAGGAAGATGACGAGCTAATAAAAACTAATGAGTTGACCATCTTACCCTTGGTAAGTAGCAGATTTTCTCAAGTCCGTTAGTAAAATCATGACATTGCAACGTATCACAAACCTTGGGGTCTTGGGTATCGAGTTGTAAACTTTTATGGTTTTGATTGTAATTCTTTGACAAACATATGCTGCCTAATTACTACAAGCAATGCACCTCAAATGTTCCAAGGGCCATCCGCCAACAAATGCTCCACATTAACTGGCTCTAAGAAGTAAAATACAATTACATCTCCTTCCTTCTCCACATCTAGTGTACCAAAGTGTTTCAAATGATGTTCATATCCCATTAGATGATGTTACCCGAGAGACAATGACGATCCACAAATCTACCAATTAGGGTGTTATTCCATGGTATCTTCTAGTACGTATCTGAGAAAGACCATTTGGGTACTCCATGTTGGAGGAATCCAAGCAAGAACTATCCGTCCTTCTCACCAAACTACTGCAATTACCCCCTAACCACAAGCTTCCACCATACGAGAATAGATGAGGATCGCCATAGCCCACATATAACCAAAAGGGTACCGCCAGGAGCTGTTATGAACAAAAGAGCTAAAAACTGGAAAAGAAGAATTTAGTTTCCTTCACAATCTCTCAAGCGAAGAGCATGAAGTATTAATGTCTTTAAAAGAGAGATAAACTTGTCTTCTGATATCAAGTCATGTTAACCCAACCTTAGAGGCCCTGTGGTAGATTTTTAGGGTAAATTTTTTTTATTAAACCAGGATTGTTTCTTAAAATCAGACTTAATTTATCTTAAGCATAATGAATTTAAACTTGTTGAAAGTGTGTGGATAAAAAACACTGAAAAAGTAGGTCTAGTGTGGCAAAATGATCAAGTAGGGTATTTTTATGAATTAAAAGGGGTATTGTGTCTATTTGTGTGAAGATATTTTGATTATTCTTATGGTCAAACTCCGACTCTTCAAAAATGATTAAATTAGAATTCAAGAATAAAAGAATTCTAGATTCAATCGACTTTGAGATTTTAAATTTGGAGAGTGTTTGAGATTAATTTTGAAGTAGCCAAACTTGTTTTCAACTGTTTAAAACAAGTTTGTTGAGTGCCTGGAAAAAATAGAAACTGTCTAGTACACCCCTGTAAGAACATAAAAAAGTGTTTGAAACTAGAGTTGGTGTTTTTTGTTTTAAATTTTGGAGAAATATATTTGACCAACTAAAGTACTAGATTACTCTCATATTTTTTAGAGTATAACAATGAATGCCTTTTATTTTTTAAACTCTTCCCTTTAGGACTTAGCATGCAGCCAAATAAAAAGAAAGGGTGAGCAAATATTTTGATATATTTTTTTTTGGAGATTTGATGAAATAGAAAAAAGGTAAAAAAAAAATAGCCAAAAATTTAGTATAGTTGCTTTAAATTTTTGTTAATGAAAAATATTAAAAATTTTGCAAGTTCAATTATGCCCCTTTGGTCATTTTCTCACATTAAAACCGTTCTCAGGACTCTTACCTAAACACCTTACACATCTTTCAATAAGTGTTTCTGCAACTTTTGCCAAACTGAAACTGATTTTACCAACAACTGATTAAATTTTGTTTCTTGAAAACTATTTATGCTTTAATCTGAAAACTATTTCTGAAAATCAATCAAACGTACTCTTACAATGTGTTTGAAACCCATTTCAGTTTTTAATTTTTATTTTCAAAGAAAGCAAAATCAAAATCTATTTGAGTTTTTGTTTTCTACAAAACTAACAAGGATTTTTGTTAGTTTTGTATAATTGGGTTTTAGTTTTGTTTTTCTTTTCTATTTTCTCACCCCCCCCCCCCCCCCCCCTTGTGTCTGTTTTTTTATGTAGTCCTCTCTTCTCTTTTCTTTCATTTTCAGTACTTGAGAACTTCTTCAGAGCTTCTTCAGAGCTCCTATGTTCAACAATTAGAAGTGCCCCCACTACCACCAACACATCTTCTCTGTCACCATCCAACTACTGCTATGGCATTAGCACACAAGCTTGCAATTAGGCTTCATTAAGTTTGATTGGGTGAATTGCTTTGAATGACTTGGAACTTATCTATGGAGGTCGGAGATATTAGGGCTAATCGACGGATGAAACCTTGTGGTGGTGTTTGTTATAGGGACAACGGTGGTCGATATGATGGTGGATTTGGATTTAGAGGAGTGGTGGTGCTGTGGTGGTGACCGATGTTGGGGGGTTTGGTGTTCGCGAATGTTGGTCAGTGGTGGTGATGGTTGTGGTTATCAGTGGCGATGGTGGTTGGCAGTGTTTGTCGGTGTTGGTCACTCATGATGGTGGCAGCAGTTAGTGGCTGTGGTGGTTGGCGGTATTGGCATATTTGGTATTTGGGTGTGTTGATCAATGGTGGCAGATCGACGATCAGTGGTTGTGGTCGTTAGCAGTGCTTGTAGTTTGGTCTTCCACAGCTATTGGTCAGTGGTGGTGGTTGTGGTGGTTTGGTGTTCTTAAGTGATAGGTGTTGGTGATGAAGATTGAAGGGAAGAAGTAACATAAATAACTTCTAATAAAGTTAAAAGGTAGATATTTTTTACATATATTTTTCCTTTTGTTACTCTTCTTTTAATATTAATGCAGTTTGACTGTTATACCAACAAAAGTTGAAAAGTCGATCTCAAGGAAAAAAAGAAAAATCAAAACTGAAAACTCTAAGGTGGAGTTTTAAAAAATAGTCTCATTTTAAAACTAGTTTATAAAACTAAAGGAAAGAAATACCAAAAATATCATTTCATGAATGGCTTATTGCATTCTGGCTTTGGGGGTTTAATACAAATTTTCACAACCACAAACTCCCTTTTTTTGCCTTCCTTTTGTATATTTGGTTACACCGCAATGAGTATATTTTGGCAAAAAACCTTTGACCCCTACAAAATCATCCCTCAAGCTCAACATCTTGGTTCTTCTATTATTAAGAGTTTTATGAGAAATACCAAGACACCCCCTTGGGAACTTTGCTGCAACGACGAACACAGGCGGGGATACCCCCCACCCCCGCGAGTCATTGGTCTCATTACATGATATTTCTAGAGACTGTGTATGCATGGCCAGAAATCATATCCATATTTGTAGCTGTGCGACTTTCAATTTGATTTCGTCCCAAACAGGTGTAGGCCTTATCGTAACCACTGATGTTGGAGTTTGTGTTGGCTATCTTATCAAAAGTTGTCTTGCCAGTGACCCCCTTATTGCACAGGCGCTCTCAAATTTGCATGCATGCTCTTGGGCAAAATATCATGGACTACGTCATATTTTCATACATTCTGACTCAGCTTTTATCATGTCCCAAATGACTGGTTATACCATGCTTCGCCCCTCGGTGATGCTAGTATAATATGATGCTTGTCATAAAGGATATGGCTTCCATAAGTGTGATATTATTACTGACGATCTAGACATTTTACGGGATGCCAAAGTATTTGCGCAGTTTGCTAGTGCTGCGAATACCCCCTTTAATCAGGAATGGCATTCCTTTTCATGAAGCTATAAACGGGGTTCCATTAACATCTCACTAGCAGCACAAAGTGTAACGCTCTGAAAAATTCGAATCGTTAACACTCACTCGATTATTTACACAAAGATAATAATATCCTCAAACTCAAAACAAATGAATGACTATTATTAGAGCAGCTAAACCAACAATCATACTCTCAGTAAACTGTCATCGATAAAACATGAAATATAAGGGGCTGTTTAATAAAACTGAAATTTAAGTGCTGAAAAAGTTAAGTGCTGAATTCGTAAAACTAAAAATTTTAAGCGACTGAATTTTTACTGAAAAATAAGTTAACCTGTTTGGTAAACTAAAAGCAGATGTTTAAAAATTTTTATTTATAAATTAATCTATTTTACCAAAATTATATTTATGTACTTTATAACTTTTTCGAGGGCTAAAATCGTGTTGGCGGTGATGACATGACGATAGAGTAATACTGGTGGTGATAATGGTAGTGGCGGCGGCGAAAAAATGTTAATGGTGGCGGTAATGGTGCGTGAAGACGTGGTGTTGGTAATTATGATGATAGCGATAAGTGGCGACATGACGGTCATGGCAGTGGTTGTAGTGTTGTGGATTTTTAGATGATTTTGACATAAATGAAGGTGGTGACGATAGCGATGATATGGTGGAGGTGGCGGTGTCTTTGTGCTCGTGATGGTGGCAGTGGCGGCTAGGTCATGGTAATTGTGGTGGTGGTAGTAAAAAGATATAATGGTTGTCGGTGGTTGTAGTGTGGTGGAGGCGGTGTTGCCAACAAATTAATTGAAGCGGCATCGTTGTGATAATTATTTTTTATTGTAAAAATATGTTAGATAACTTTTAACCATCTCACTTAAAATTAAGTGATCAGCATTAAGTAAGTTCACCCTGACTTAAAATTTTGCTCTATTTTGATAGGAATTAATTTTTAAGTGATACAAGGTTTAGCGTTATCAAATGCACTTAATTGAAAATCATTAAATATTTTAAGTTTTAAGTGCTTAATTGTGTTATCAAATACTCTAAGTCTGAAAAATTTTAAATAACAATATTAACCTACCAAGGGTCCTAATGATCAATACTAAAACTTAAAAATTCTTTCACTCGGCTATAATCCATACTCAGGCAACCTAATGCTGGTTATCACCTCGCAGAAAGGAAGTCAAATGACGGTGAGCTTTTGAGAGCCCAGTAAGATCGTTCAAGGAAAAAAATAAAGCGATTCAAACGTTTTTTTTTTTATCATATACAGTGAAATGATAAGTTTTAAAAGGATTTTCAAATAAAGCCATAACATTTCGATAGCATGTCGATATATAGGGAAGAGTATCAACTCAATTCCTCAAAAATAATAAATATTTCAAATACAATAAAACAGAACCTAAGACATTGAGCATGAGTAGTACAGATTCGTAAAGCCACCCCGACAGTATTCAGATACACTTTATATGTGCATATCTATACTAACTAGTCCATTTAGGTACTAGTTTGAACTCAAACCAAACATATCATCCTTATAACGCCAACAATATATGTCATCCTTATAACTCCTCAGATTTACTAATTCATATTAATATTCAAAAGACATAAACATAATTCAAAACGTTTTATGATGATCAAATCAATAAAACAAATGAGAATTAATAAAAAATTTCAAACGATCTCTTTAAGGTCAACTTAGGGTTTCATGGGCAGTTCCAAAAATATTTTTATTTCAATCATAGAATCGAATTTCAATGAAGTTCCTCAAATCAGAGCGATGAAATAGGGTTTGGATAAAATTCATTACCTCGATCCAAGCTGTGCGAAGTTAAATAATCTCGATCAACAATCCTTTTAATTAACCTAAATTGGGCAAATTATTTGTTAGAACACAATTTATGCTAATGTATTATAAACCTAATATTAACCATCTAAACATTGCTCACTTCTAACGACCAACCTGGCCAGAAAATTTGACACACTCCTCGATGCTCATCAATAACTTAGAATTGATATTAATTCCCATAAAACATTTTTTATGGCTTAAAAATAGCATATAAGTTTTCTCAATTTTTGAATATATTTGAATTAAAAATAATTTCTTTAAATTCAATAAAAGCCCATACATAGTTATAATTTTTTCTAGATGAAAATAAAGCCCCATAAGATTTATAACATCTTTAAAATATATATAAGAATTATAGAAATTAAAAGGTATTAAAACTATTTTTAATTTATTTGTTTTACTAAATCTAATGCGATACAATAATGATACCAAATCAAATCTAAAAATTATCAAACTTAAACTGGGGTTTATTTATATCATAAAAACTTTACTCTAATTTTTTTTCAGAATTTATCATGAATTTTAAAGGCTCTAAACAAATTTTACAAATCTTAAATTACAAAAAATATTATAAATACATACGGTTTCAGAGAATTATAAAATTTTGCCAGAAATTCTAATATAGCTTAAAGTACTATACTGTAAAATTTCACAGGCTAACAATCACTGTGCACCATCTAATGCACGTGCCGAACCTAATGCGAATCCGTGATACACCTGTGCAAGCACAAGGTACCACCCAATCTGCCTGTGCCCAGCAAACCCACTTCTTCCTTTTTCTTCCCATTCTTTGTAACCCTCTCACAACACACCCACTTCTACACCACTTGTACAGTGGACACATCCACACATAGACACAAAAACACACACTAAAACAAACCAAAACACCCACACAAACACAAACACAAGCACGAGCACAAACACAAACACAAACTCACACACACAAAGCTGCCCTCGGCAGCCTCCTCAAACATACGCGCAGCCGCGCGCGCACACACACACACACATATCTCTCTCTCTCTTGCGAGCACGCACACGCACTGCCTTTACGACAATCCTTACCCCCCACACCCCTGCATACAAACACACACACACACACACACACACACAATACTTACACCCACCCACTCGTATACACACAGACTCGTTCACACAAACATACACAAAACAAAAAACACAAAATATATCTTCACTGCACATTGCACCCACACACTCCTTATACACAATATACACAACCATAAACACATATTTACCCCTCATGCAGACTGCCTTAACGACAGTCCTCTCTCCCAAACACACAACTCGCGAAAATGACCGTTTCTTTCTCTCTCTCTCTCCCCCCCACAAGCCCATCATCATCATCGCCATCATAGCCCTTGCATGACGCTCAAGCAACCACCCCATAGCATTAAAATCCTCTCTTGCTGCAACCATAGCCATCACTCCCAAAACTTCACGGTAGCCCCTTGCACGGTAGCCATCACCCCACAGCCAACACCAAACACACACACATGAACTGCCTCTTGGGAGATTCCCCCTTTACTTCTTATACGCACCCACACATACATACACATTCACAACCACACCAAACACCTCACGGCTTCCTCCTTATGCCCCTTAATTCCGTAAACCATTACACACACACACACACACTGGAAAATTACCAAAACCCCCATAAACTTTTGGTTATTTTTAAAGTTTACCCAAAACTTTTTAATATTACGAAAAAGCCCAAAACAACTAATTACGATAAATTTATGTACCACAAAAATTTAACGGGTTTTACATAACCCCGCTTCACTAATCGTCGCTAAAAGTTGCGACTAAATGCATTGACTCTAAGGAAAAGATAGTCCCTAAAAATTTTAAATTAACCCGTTAAAATATATCGGGATTCGGGGTATTACACTCTCTCCAATTTATGAAAAATTCGTCATCAAATTTCACATACTTATAATATTCCAGTACTACGCTTTCACTAAGTAACTCCCAAACAAAAAATATCATCAAATGTTACTCAACCTCTAAAATATTAGTCAAGAACATCAATAGCAGCCTCGACAATTTCACAACTTCAAATATCCTACCATAGTATATGATTCAGATTATAACTTAGGATATGATACCTTTAAATCAAACAATATATGAGCATCTCAAGGAATTAATTGGAAGTGTACCTGACACTACATCATTGGATGTCGTAGTGTCCTGAGCATACATAACAAAACATCTGGCTGATGTCCTAGGCTTCTGCCTTTGCTGAGTCTGACACTGTTGACTCTGACCTCCTCCCGGACGAGGTGTACTACTCACTGCTAAACTAGATGTAGCTACAGGGCTGAGGGCTGATTGGTTCTCCCAAAGTGAAGGTCAGTTTCGAACTTGATGCTCCATATTGCCACACTTGAAACATTCTCCGGTAAGTCTGTAGCATGCTTACCTCCATGGCTCATTCCACACGATGAAGATTAGCCTTTTTGTTAACAGCCCATCATCGAGGTGTCATGTTTTAGTCATTTCTAGCCTTCTATATTTGCACTACTTTATGCACTTATCTAAAGGTTGTTCAACATCCTATGGCTTGTAATATGGGCTTATCTTGGCCCTTTTGTTACTCCTCTTTTGATATTAATGCAGTTCTACCGTTATACTGACAAAAGTTGAAAGGTAGATCTCGGCCCAGAGGGGGGTGGGAGTGGAGAAACAAAATTGAAAAACTCCAAAAAATGAAGTTTTAAAAAACAGCCCCATTTTGAAAAACTGATAAGAAAAAAAACCTAAAATATCCGTCAAACGCTACCTTAATCAGTTTATTTATTTATTTTGCTAAATACATCAATACCTGATTTAATATAACTTTAATCAAGTTTGACCGCTCTAAAATAATCCAAAATAACCTCTTAGTAGTCTTGGAGACCTAAATTTTGATCTAAAAGTGGGAGATTAGAATTCTATGCAGCACTTATGTTATAACAGAAAAATATCGTTAAATATATTTAACGATGAAATGTTATTACTTTAATTTTTACCGGTATAGACAAAACACTGTTAGTGATATTTTTGTAATTAAATTTGTTACAACATAGATGCTCTATACTTTTAGCATATGATGATGATTCTTATCCAGAAGTGGGTGCCAAAATTTTCAGCACTAAGCTTTAGGGGTGCCAAAATTCGTAGTCAGGATAAATTCGTAATTAGGAGAAATGACGAGGTTAGTTAGTTAACCACACGTGTATTGTTTCTGCCCTAAAAATGCCTTTGCTTATGTCACCACCTCCACTGAGCTCAACTTTTCAGCGTTAAAGTGCCCATTTGCAAACTGCATCGAATTCTATCCTTGGTGCAAGCAACACGCCTCAATTGGTTCAATGGGAGACCTGCCGACTGATTCCGGCGGAAGCGACCGGAAATCGCCAGTGAAACTGCCGATCGCCGGCAAGCGCAACATCCTCATCACCAGCGCTCTGCCCTACGTCAACAACGTGCCGCACCTCGGCAACATCATCGGCTGTAATTTCCCCACCGCCCCCCCCCCCCCCCACACACACACACATTTACACGTACAACACAATCACTGCGTGTTTATTTTGACTGTTGCGCGTGTTTCGGTTTTTTACAGGTGTGCTGAGCGCCGACGTGTTTGCGCGGTACTGCCGCCTCCGTGGCTACAATGCGATATACATGTGCGGGACAGACGAGTACGGCACCGCCACCGAGACCAAGGCGCTGGAAGAGAACTGTACTCCCAAGCAGATTTGCGATAAGTGAGTGTTTGTTTTGCTATCTCAATATTTGTCTTGTTTTATATTGAGCTCATGATACTCTTTCGGTTTGACTGGATTTGTTTGCTTTGACTTTTTAGGATAGGTTACATGCACCTAAAGAGTGACTTTTATCTAATCGTTTTTACCCTAGCTTGACCTGCCAAACGATGCTTATCGATTTTCTACGAATTTCTAGGATACCTTTAGTTCATGTAAATGTCTTCACTTCTGTTTTGGTTGATTTACCAAACAATAGGTGTTTGACCTATGACTGCTTTTTGAGTTCCGTTCGGTGTTCACATGGTACTAAACCTATCCTGCGGATATGCAAAAGGTCAAAGGACAAAAACTGGTCGAACAAGAGAACATATATTTTTGCTATTAGAGTTCGATGTTTACGTGTACGAAATTTATCATATGAATTTGCAAGAAGTCAATGGGGACAAAACCAATGAAATGGGAGGACTAGTGGTCATTTGACATGGGCAAAAGCATAAAAATCAGTGTTTAGACGTTAGTATTCTATTTATAGTACGAATTGCTTGTCAAAGACCAAGTTGGTCCTCAAGTAGTGTGATTTGACCAAACGAAATGTAACGCCCCGAACCCGAGGGTCCGAACACGTCCTTAAACCAAAACCCAATCATGTCCAAATCATAACAATCGTAATGGTAGAGTAGAGCATCTAAAACACCATGACACAATTATCTAAATCTCAAATACTTAACTCCAAAATAATTTAAAACTTAATTACAATCTCTTTGACTAATCTGAATAATAATAAAAAGAACGAACTAAACTAAGAGTTTGTCTAAATAAAATCAGTAGTGTCTAATGCTCCCAGTTGTAATAATAATAATAGCTCACCCTTCGTGCTACTCTTGGCCTGGAAGGGGAAGGAAACAAAAACAAAAGTGGTGAGCATGAATTGTCCAGTAAAAGATCTTAAACCTAGAGAGCCAAAAACAAATGCCAAATTTGAGTTATCAAACAGAGCCAATAAGTACAAATGTGGATAACTCAATCAACTTTCACAAACGAATAATAAAAGTGTCCAAAGATGGTTAAATAACCAATAAATCGAATATCAAACACAATTTATCAAAGCTTGTGCGTGTCACATACACAATTGCTTATTATTAAGCATTCACGAATCATTGTTAAACCATTCGAATATTGCAGCCGACGCGTCACATAAAGGTCACGATAATTAAAAGTGACTTTCAAACACAAATATCACCTACAAAGTAGTTTGATAAATATAGCGAATATTCATTCGAAGTCCAAAAATAGTCATTATAGACTCAAATCGAAGAGTACAAAAGTACTAACCCAACGAAACAAAAAGAAGATCAATCGGAGATCGGATGAATGAGTTATCGCCAAAAGAAATCTTTTCAACGAAAATTTAAAGCACGAAAATCGAAAAGACCAGAAAGTGACAAGTGGCAAGAAAGTCCATAGCTTTATTATTATTAATAACCAAAAGAGGTTTTGATATGAGACTGTACGGCTAGACCCATAAAACAAATAGTTTTTCTTCTTTGTTTGGTCACTTTGCCGTCACAGTTCTGACATGAAAGAAAAGAACGATCAGTGTAGAATTTTTACGTGGCCAAAACGAACAGTGCAGAGTTCAGTCTTTCGTAAAGTAAAGCCATATGGAATATTTTAAACATGTAAAATTGGGAACAGAGGTGTAATAGTTGCTTTAAAAAAAGGAACAGTAAACAAGAAAACGTAACAGAGCTTCTACTAGAAAAAGACAGAGACAAGGCTAACGGATTTGTGGTAAAACGGTAATAGGTTTATGCAAGATAAAAGAAAACCCAACGCTAACAAATTTGTGATGGAACACCGAAAAAGGCGATAACACAGAAGAATAAAAACTAACGTACAGCAGTGACATGTAACGAAGAAATCTGTAAACGAATTTCTTTTCTTCAAATAGTTACGAAGAATATGAAATTAATCGGATTCGCATGAAAATAAATAAGGGTGTGCAACACAAGAAAAAGAGAGCATAAAATCCCTTACTTCAAGGTTGCGAATCTAACGTTGTAAATAATCTCTTTATCTTAGATCAACCGCAACCCTTTTTGCTTGAATACCTCAAAAGGATGTACTAACTCTGTTCTCTCCTTTGTCTCAAAATATCAAGACTCTTATGACTTTAATGTCTTCTTCCTCCTTATGTAGTTCACTAATTTAATTATAATATGACTTGAAGTCCCAATTCCTAGTGTAATTTTAACACCACTAAAATAAGGAATTGCTAATGTAATTATAACACAACTAAAAGTCCTTATTGCCAATATAACTTAAAATTTCTCTTTTAATATCTAATCCAATTACATTAGCCACCAAAGACTAATTTCATTACTAAAAGAGTTCCCAAACCAAATTTTCTTAAGTCCATTAATTAACTCTAGATCAAAACATATTAATATATTTTTTTCTAATCAGTGTTCACTTAATAAGCAAAAATTCGGGGTATTATATTCTCCCTCCTTAAAATAATTCCTTCCTCGGAATTGACGACCATAGTTATGAAAAAGTTGAGGATGTTTTTCCAGCATAACTTCCTCGAGTTCCCAAGTAGTTTCCCTTTCAGAGTGGTTACGCCCTAACACCTTCACAAAAGCCATTGTCTTAGAGTGCATCACACGCTCATCCTATTCCAAAATGCGTTCAGGTTGCTCCTCGTAGGATAGATCGTGCTTAACTTGGATATGTTCGAACTCAATAATATGAGAGGGGTCAAAGACATGCTTCCTTAAAGTCGAAACATGAAAGACGTTATGTATGTTTGTCAAATTAGGAGGTAGAGCTAGACGATAAGCAAGTGTACCAACTTGCTCCATGATCTCAAATGGTCCAATATATCTCTGAGCCAATTTCCCTTTCTTCCAAACCTCAGCACACCTTTCCACGGAGAAACTGGTAAAAATACATGATCACCAACGTTTAACTCGAGTTCACGATGCCTCATATCTGCATAACTCTTCTGTCGACTCTGTACAGCCTTAAGCTTGTCTCTAATCACATGAATTTTGTCCGCAATAATGTGGACAAGTTCTGGGCGTATCAATTTTCTTTCCCCAATCTCGCTCCAACATATAGGTGATCGACACCTTCTTCCATAGAGAGCCTCAAATGGTGCCATCTAAATGCTAGCATGATAACTATTAGTATAAGCTATGTTACATGGACTCTTCGGTTTTGCGTGAGTACCCGTGTCGGACACTTGACACTTGGACATGGGTATGGGATATGTGTCCGACACATCTCATAGGATATGCCATGATGATACTATCTTATAGTCTTTTGTTTAATTAGTAGTTGCTTTGAGTGGAGATAAGTTGTCAATTAAAACCAAATGCATCACATAAAACACCTTTTTACCTTCGAATAACTAAAAAGCAATAATAAATATGAATATTTTGTCGTGTTCCCGTGTCCTGCGCTTTCAAAATTAGACGAGTCCGACACTTGGACACGTATATGATCCGGATACTCGTACCGAGTCCATATAACATAGATTATAAGCAAACTCAATCAATGGTAGATGACTGTCCCAATTACCTCGAAAATCCAAAACAAAAGCCTAAAGCATATCCTCCAATGTTTGAATAGTCCGTTCAGATTGTCCGTCTGTCTGTGGATGGAAAGTTGTGCTAAGATTTAACCTTGTACCTATGCCCTCTTGCAAACTACTCCAAAAACGGGAAGTAAATCTCGGGTCTCTGTTTGACACAATTGGATAAGTGCACTCCATGCAATCTAAGTATCTCTCGAATGTACAAGTTAGCAAGAATCTCAATCGAATCCTTGCTCCTTATGGCCAAAAAGTGAGCTGATTTGGTTAATCGATCAACTATTACCCATATTGCATCATGATGTTTTGCAGTCGGAGGTAGTCCAATCACAAAATCTATCGTAATATGCTCCCACTTCAACTCATGAATAGGAAGTGGTTGCAACATACCAATGGGCCTCTGATGTTCTGCTTTAATCTCTTGACATACCCATCTAGCCACAAAGTCTGCTACTTCTCTCTTCATGTTATGCCACCAGTAAACATCACGCAAGTTCTGATACATTTTGGTACTGCCTGGATGTACTGCAAAAGCTGAATTGTGAGCCTCTAGAGAATCTCTCTCTTCAAGTCCGGGTTTGAAGGAATACATAATCTAGTACCCATACGAAGAACACCCTCATTATCTATTCTGAAGTCAGTGTAACCACCTTCCTTAACTCTATCATTAATCTTGATCAATTCAGGATCTAACGCTTGAGCCACCTTAACTCTCTCTATCAATGATGGTTGGACTACCAAATGTGCCAAATACCCATCAGAATTAGGAAATCTTACCTCAATCTCTAACTTCTCCAATTCTTTCAACAAATGAGGTTGTTTAGTAATCATAGCAGAAAGTCTTCTCGTACTCTTTCTACTTAGTGCATCTGCCACTACATTAGCCTTACTTGGATGGTACAAAATGGTACAAGCATAGTCTTTCAACAATTCCAACCATCGTCTCTGCCTCATGTTCAACTCCTTTAGTGTGAAGATGTATTTCAAACTCTTATGATATGTATAAATCTCACACGGTTCACCGTACAAATAATGACGCCAAATCTTTAGTGCAAAAATCACAGCTACTACTTCCAAGTCATGGGTAGGGTAATTAAACTCATATGGTTTAAGTTGTCTAGAGGCATAAGCAATTACCCTACCATGTTGCATAAGCACGCAACCAAGTCCTTGTCGCGATGCATCACTGTATATAACATACCCACCAGACCCGGATGGCAGTGCAAAGACTGGTGCTGAAACTAAACGATTCTTTCACATTCTTGTGTCCACAAAAATCTGGCATGCTTCCATGTCAACTTAGTCAATGAAATAGAAATGCGAGAGAAGCCTTCAACAAATCTTTTATCATAACCTGTCAGTCCCAAGATGCTTCTTACCTCCGTCACTGAAGTTTTCACAACTGCTTCAACCTTAGAAGGATCCACAGATATCCCATCTTTAGTCACTACGTGACCGAGGAAGGACACTTGTTCCAACCTACACTTAATGAACTTGGCATAGAGTTTATGTGCCCTTAGAATCGGCAAAACTATACTAGATGCCTTTTGTGCTCCTTACTCTTAGAATAAACCAGAATATCATCTATGAAGACAATGACGAACTGATCCAAGTAGTTTTTAAACACCCTGTTCATGAGGTCCATAAATGCAGCAAGAGCATTAGTTAAATCAAAAGGCATTACTAAGAACTCATAATGACCATACCTCGTCCCAAAAGCTGACACACTAAGACGAATCATACCCTTGTCTAAGAGTTCCTGCAGCTGTTCCTTTAGTTCTGTGCGTTCAGCAGGAGCCATTCTGTAGGGTGAAATAGGTGCTGCCCCAAGAATCAAATCAATAGTAAATTCAATCTCCCTATCAGGTGGAATGCCAGGTAAGTCCTCCGGAAATACATCCAAAAAGTCACAAATAACAGGGACATCTACTTTATCCGGTGCTACACGGGTATCATGAACATGAGCCAAATAATCCCTACAACCCTTCCTTAGGAGACGTCTGGCTTGCAGAGATGAAATCAAAGGAGGTAGGGTACTAACTCTAGCTCCATGTATCTTAAACTCAGGCTGATTCGGAATCGAAAATAATACCTCTTTGCTAAAGCAATCTATAGTGGCATGATTGGAGGACAACCAATCCATACCCAAAATCACATTAAAGTCTTTCATATCTAGCGGAATTAAGTCTACTAACAACTCTCTATCATTAACACGGATGGGTCAAGATCCATAAACCTTAGAGGCTATCATTGGGTTCCCCGTAGGGGTATCAACACAATTCTGGTTTCAAGTCTCTATGTTTAACAGTTAAATGCTTACAAAAGGACATCGAAACAAACGAATGGTGTGGCACCAGGATCTATTAGGGCATTTGCTTTCTTTGAACAAATCTTAAAAATACCTGTCACGACATCATTTGACGTTGCAGCCTCATCAGTCGTCATAGCATAAACTCTAGCATGTCCATCTTGTGTCCTCTGCTTATTGGTTTCTTGCTTATTCCACTTTTGATTGCGTGTGGGCTGTGTGCACTCTCTAGCCATATGCCCCACCACTCCACAATTATAGCATGCTCCCGTGCCTTTGTAACATGGCGAGTTCCCGTGATTTTTCCCACAAGTGGTGCAATTCCTTGCAATGTTCGGAATCTGTTGCTTCTGTCCTGACCCACCAGTTGATCTTTTCTTAGCATCTGATGGTGTTCTCTCCTTTCCAGAGTTGAATTCATCACGATTCCTCTTCTTTTTCTTGTCCTCCCATGTGTTTCTGTTCTTCATAAATTCGCTCCAGACGTTGAGCTCCGTCAACCACCTGAGCATAGGTTGGGTTATCCATGATAGACATCTGCCTCCTTATCTCAAGCCGCAGTCCATCCCGAAACTTGCGTGCACGATGTCTCTCATCATGAACAATATGCGGGGCAAACCTTGAAAGTCTAGCAAACCGTTCCTCGTACTCCGAGACGAATTCACCGGGATACTAAGTGATCCTCATGAAATTGCTCTTCATAGCTTCTTTCATATTAGGAGGGAAATACTTTGTGAAGAATAGGTCCTGAAATCCCTGCCATGTGAGATTAACTCTCTCTTCCTCTGTCATCATCCTCGATGTCATCTTCCACCACTGATTTGCCTCTCCAGTCAACTGGAACACTGCCAGCTTCACCTTTTGCTGGTCTGTGCACCCCATCACCTCAAACATTTTGTCTAAATCATTGATCCATGTCTCCGCAACTACAGGATCTGTAGCTTTATCAAATTTATTCGGCCGCAAACTCGTGAATTACTTCAAGATTGGGGCATTGGCTGCAACCTTAGTATCATTAGGTTTTGGACCATCTCCTCTTCCACCTCAGCCTCCACGGCCTCCTCTGCCGCCACGAATTCCACTGCGGTTATTCATCCTAATTAACACCACAAACATAAATAAGTCCAAAGCTTACATACTAGTCACATACTAATTAATCCTAACAAGCGTGGAAACTTTAAACTAACATGTCTTAAACTAATCCTAAGAGTCCAGAATCTTCAGCCTAAGCTCTGATACCAAACTATAACGCCCTGAACCCAAGGGTCCGAACATGTCCTTAAACCAAAACCCAGTCATGTCCAAATCATAACAATCGTAATGGTAGAGTAGAGCATCTAAAACACCATAACACAATTATCTAAATCTCAAATACTTAACTCCAAAAGAATTTAAAACTTAATTACAATCTCTTTGACTAATCTGATATATATAATAATAAAAAGAACGAACTAAACTAAGAGTTTGTCTAAATAAAATCAATAGTGTCTAATGCTCCCAATTGTAAACACCGAGTTCCGTTGCAATACTAATATCTCACCCTTCGTGTTACTCTTGGCCTGGAAGGGGAAGGAAACAAAAACAAAAGGGGTGAGCACGAATTGCCTAGTAAAAGATCTTACACCCAGAGGGCAAAAAACGAATGCCAAATTTGAGTTATCGAACAGAGCCAATAAGGAAGAATGTGATAACTCAATCAACTTTCACAAATGAATAATAAAAGTGTCCAAAGATGGTTAAATAACCAATAAATCGAATATCAAACACAATTTATCAAAGCTTGTGGGTGTCACATACACAATTGCTTATTATTAAGCATTCACAAATCATGGTTAAACCATGTCAAATATCGTAGCCGGCGCGTCACATATAAGTCACGATAATTAAAAGTTACTTTCAAACACAAATATCACCCATAAAGTAGTTTGATAAATATAGCAAATATTCATTCGAAGTCCAAAAATAGTCATTATAGACTCAAATCAAAGAGTACAAAAGTACTAACCCAACGAAACAAAAAGAAGATCAATCGGAGATCGGATGAATGAGTTATCGCCAAAAGAAATCTTTTGAACGAAAATTTAAAGCTCGAAAATCGAAAAGACCAGAAAGTGACACGTGGCGAGAAAGTCCATAGCTTTATTAATAACCAAAAGAGGGTCTGATATAAGACTACACGGCTAGACCCATAAAACAAATAGTTTTTCTTCTTTGTTTGGTCATTTTACCGTCACAGTTCTGACATGAAATAAGAGAACGAACAGTGTAGATTTTTTACGTGGCCAAAACGAACGGTGCAGAGTTCAGTCTTTCTTAAAGTAAAGTCGTATGGAATATTTTAAACAGGTAAAATTGGGAACAGAGGTGTAATAGTTGCGTTAAAAAAAGGAACAGTAAACAAGAAAACGTAACAGAGCTTCTATTTGAAAAAGACAAGGCTAACGGATTTGTGGTAAAACGCTAACAGGTTTATGCAAGATAAAAAAAATAACCCAATGCTAACAAATTTGTGATGAAATACCGAAAAAGACGATAACACATAAGAATAAAAACTAACGTACAGCAGTGACATGTAACGAAGAAATCTGTAAACGAATTTCTTTTCTTCAAATAGTAACGAAGAATAGGAAATAAATTGGATTCGCACGAAAATAAATATGGGTGTGTAACACAAGAAAAAGAGAGCATAAAATCCCTTACCTCAAGGTTGCGAATCTAATGTCGTAAATAACCTCTTTATCTTAGATCAATCGCAACCCTTTTTGCTTGAATACCTCAAAAGGATGTACTAACTCTCTCCTTTGTCTCAAAATATCAATACTCTTCTGACTCTAATGTCTTCTTCCTCTAATGTCTTCTTCCTCCTTATATAGTTCACTAATTTAATTCTAATATGACTTGAAGTCCCAATTCCTAGTGTAATTTTAACACCACTAAAGTCCTTATTGCTAATGTAATTATAACACAACTAAAAGTCCTTATTGCTAATATAACTTAAAATTTCTCTTTTAATACCTAATCCAATTACATTAGCCACCAAAGACTAATTTCGTCACTAAAAGAGCTTCCAACCAAAATTTCTAAAGCCCATCAATTAACACTTGATCAAAACATATTACTATATTTTTTTCTAATCAGTGTTCACTTAATAAGCAAAAATCCGGGGTATTACACGAAATCTGCATAGCATCTTCGAGTTTCTTACTCCTGGTATGTTTTCCTTGCTTTTGTAGGTATCATGCAATTCATAAACAGGTCTATGACTGGTTTAATATTAGTTTTGATGAATTTGGCCGCACGTCGACACCACAGCAGACCGAAGTTTGCCAGGCGATATTCAAGAAACTGATGGAGAACCATTGGCTTTCTGAGAACACAATGCAGCAGGTATCTAGTTATGCTTAATCAATAGCTCCATCGATGAAGGTTCCTATGTTTATGTCAAAATTGGCAAGTGATATAAGACCATGTATTGGTTTGTGGGTACATATTGAACCTGAATTTCTTCTGCAAATGTAGCTTTACTGCGACACTTGTGAAAGGTTTTTAGCTGATCGCCTTGTGGAAGGTATCTGCCCTACACCAGGTTGTAACTATGATTCTGCACGCGGTGATCAATGTGAAAAGTGCGGAAAGCTTTTGAATCCAACAGAATTACAAGATCCTAGATGCAAGGTCCGTTGACATGATTTTTGTATCTCTAACACTAACAGAGTTTCTTGGAGGCCTTTGTCAGTGCACTTTTACGAATTGAATAACTTCTGCACTTTAACTTGGTTGGCTGACAGGGTTCTCAATGTACGGATGTTCTAGGTTGTTGAATTTGTAATAACAATATTTGGGTGAACTTTCCATTTTCGGGTTTCATATCCTTTTCAACTTATACTTGACCTTTATTTGTAAACAGGTTTGCCGGAACACACCGCGTATACGTGATACAAACCACTTATTCCTTGAACTCCCTTTGCTGAAGGATAAATTAGTGGAGTACATCAACAGCATGTCAGTGGCTGGAACTTGGAGTCAGAATGCTATTCAGGCAACAAATGCATGGCTTAAAGAAGGATTGAAGCAACGATGTATTACAAGAGATTTGAAATGGGGGGTCCCTGTTCCGCATGAGAGATTCATGGACAAGGTTAGTTTCAAATCATTCGGTTTTTTATGGCGCTCCTTTCAACTACTACATGTGTCGGCGTTTGATTGGTTGGGTAGTCGTCAGCATAAACCATACGGACCCTTCTTTCAGTTAGTTTTGTCAGATTAATTTTTTTTTGTCTTTAAAAATGTGATTGCTAGGTTTTCTATGTCTGGTTTGACGCGCCAATTGGATATGTCTCAATCACTTCATGCTACACATCTGAGTGGGAGAAGTGGTGGAAAAATCCTGAAAATGTTGAGCTGTATCAGTTTATGGGCAAGGATAATGTGCCATTCCACACTGTAAGTACATGTTTTTGTAGAATTTGGATTTGGTTGCATTTGTTACTGCAAATAATGTGTTACATTTTGATATAGTAACACCGACATGCTATGGATGCCTATTATGATGCACGAAGCTGCAATGCTTTTGTGTGTGGTGGGTTCCCACTTACCTGGGACCCTTTGAGTACCAAGAGCCTGTTGATATGCTCGGGCAAAGAAACGCGGGGGGGGGGGGGGTGTGTTTACCTCACAATTTAATCCTACTACTAACTCGAACACTGTCCGATCAGCCTAAGTTTGTCTAAGCCAGCTAGCCCCTTAACATAGAAAGACATGTATTATGATGAAGTAAGGTACTAATAAGTACATATGATACCTATTATGTGCAAAAGGATTATATAGAGCAACAAGGGAGAACATGCACCCCATGACTTGTAACAAAATCTGGGAGCATGAGGAAAAGAAATCTTTAAATTACAGTTTTGGCTACAATTGGCAAGGGGAACCAGCATAGGCTTTACGCATAGGAAGCATGTTTGTTATCCTTCATATCAAACTTTCAGCTGACACATAATATAAAGAGTAAGTAACTGTACATTTTATTCGGTGCATAAGGATGCATGGCTATTCCTAGTATCTTGGATTTAAGGAGAATGAGTTCAAACGATTTGAGAGTGTGCACCAAAAGAATAAGAAAATTGACAATGCACTTTTATATTGTTAATTAATGGTCAATTGTTCTTAGATACTTGGTCCTTTCTAGTAAAGACCTTGGACTGCGTTTAGCTTGTTTGTGCTACGCTTCGGATTTATCATTTACAATTCAAATCTCCTTCAGGTGATGTTTCCGTCGACGCTTCTTGGAACTGGTGAAAACTGGACTTTAATGAAGACTATTAGTGTCACTGAGTACTTAAACTACGAAGCAGGTTAGTCAATCAGGTTGTGGTTTAGCCTCATGAATTTCTTTCTTTGCTTTGTTCCATTCTTGATCATAGTACCTTCTTAACGTGATTCTGATGGCACGTGTAGGAAAGTTTTCAAAGAGCAAGGGTGTTGGAGTTTTTGGAAATGATGCAAAAGATACAAACATTCCTGTAGAAGTGTGGAGATATTATTTGCTGACAAACAGGCCTGAGGTAGGCTCTTTTTACAATCTTATTTGACACGGTCATCTGTGATCTCTCTCTCTCTCTCTCTCACGCGCGCGCGCACACACACACACACACACTTGTTCCTCTAACTCATTTTGTTAGATAATGTAATTTGGCCTCCACTAATTACAGTGAGTTTACAATAATCAGGTATCAGACACATTGTTTACATGGGCGGACTTGCAAGCAAAGCTGAATAGCGAGTTACTGGCTAATTTAGGCAATTTCATTAATCGAGTCTTGAGCTTTATTGCTAAAGATCCAGGTTGGTCATCTGGTTGTTTGAATGGTGTTGTTATCTAGAGTTTACAAGCTACCTAACACATCTCAAAAGTCAAACCACATGATTTCTTTGTTTCTAAAAGCTTTTTGGAGCCCTTTCCCCTACCCCACTCCACCCCGCAACAAATGTAAAAGACTCCACATGGCAATCTACTGTTTTATATTATCCAGAGAACATCCTACAAAGAAAAATGGAAAGAATCAAGAAATGACGAGAAGCAGTACATCAGAATTGGAAGCGAATTTCTAATCCCCCTAAGATTGATTGCCTGTTTGCATCTACTTTATACCTTATGTCAGTAAGCCTTCTACCAGTAAGCTGCATGAGTTATATTGCAGACTTAAGCTTATACTTGGCTGTTGGTTAGCAGCCTATTGTTCATGCACTTTTATTTTGTTCTTCTTTTCTGCGGGGGGACGGATGGGAGTGGTGTTGAATTTTGCTCTGCTAGTTTGAGCATAGGTTTTCTTTGTCTCGCATCTCCAACAGTACTTTGTGAAATTTCCTTGGACAGAATCAGAATCTGGTAGAGGATCAGGATACAATTACATCATCCCTGAAGCTTCAGGTGCAGAAGAGCATTTGTTAACAAAGACATTGGGTGATAAAGTTGGTAGTATGTGGAACAATATGTAGAAGCGATGGAGAA